>BSBM01000789.1:7515000-7690000 GCA_027924585.1 Larix kaempferi | reverse complement strand
ATTTATGCATTGTTATTATTAGTTAGAAAGTTGCCCACCCCGTGGCACTTTTACTTGGGTTCATTATATCACATGCACACACTCTATCACATAATTCAAGTGAGCCCTAAAATACTACTTAACACAACCAACATTCTAAACCCACTTGGGGAACACATAAGAATATGGTAGTTAGGTAGGGTCGGGGGGATAGGCATCCAAATAACACCCCTCGGTCGCTTACACTTGAGACATAGTTGTTGTCCATTAGGGAACCAAAATCCCCTAGTATTTTTTGGCATAGTCACAACTAGTTTATCAGAGGGTCTCTCCCTTAGGAGGGTTGAAGTAGCCAGACTGGTTCTGGAGGCCTGAGTGGAACACTACAATCCATTCAGTAACTGAAGGATACCTACTTGTTGGTCTGCGTGTGGTGTTCTCTTTAGGCCCACACGGTGATAGGACCGGAGCTGTAGATTCACCTTTTCTGGACGTGTCATGAACGGGGTATCTTAGTTTCCTTTCTTCTAGGATTGTCCTACCCAGTGTCCCTCCCAGTAGGGGGATATCTTTAGCCACTTGGCTCTACTATCCATATTGTCTGACTTGGATTTCATCACCTTGCAGAGGATATGTCTGGTTGAGTCAAAATACTATTTATCTAGGTGTTTGCATGCTCCCTTACCTCCTTTTTGGTCTAGCGAGTCCTATTTTTATTTTTTAGGAAACCTGCTACTTGTTGGTATTCTGACCATTGTTGTTGACGCTCCGCTCATTGTAGCACAGCTGTTCCAGTGAGTGTTTTGAGCTAGTTGTTGGCCTGAGCGTCGTATTTTTTGCTCTCTGCTTCTGCACACTCGACTGCATTAGGGTTTTTGAGTTACTTTTCACTCGACACACCCCCCAGATACTTGACACCATCTGTCACCATTGAGTCCCCGAAACATTCTCGGCACCTCCAGGGAGAGCCCCCATAGCACAGCTCACTTGACCTCACCCATCATAGACATAGATCTTCATCACTTGATACCACTCATCACAGATCTCGAGCTTTGTCACTTGACTCTACTTGTCGACGACATAGAACTCCGTCACCTGACCCGGACGCCCCTTATTTCACATCTGATTCTGAGGTAGAGTCCAAGAACCCCACTTATACGGCACTAACTAGCCCCATGGCTGGCACGACATCCAACCCTTTCTTTGTAGGGACCATTGGTGGAGCATCCACCACCACCCCAGCTACCACACTCGCTTTGGGTATGCCCTCGATGGGGCCCACACCCACCATTCCGATCACTGTACCCATTCCAGTAGCTAGCATACCCATCCCAACTCTACTAGTGACTCACACTACCCTTGGCGGTGCAGGACCATCCCATACCACCTTCGTTCCTCCACCTGGGGGCAATGTCCCCAACCCAAACCCAGCCCCTCCACTTGGGGGCATTGGCCTGAACATGGTCACAACCACCAGTATGTCACATCCTTCTACTAGTTTTCCATTCATGGCTAGTCTCAACCTTCCTGACCTGGCCAGAATGATTGACAATCCCATCAGACACGACTCTGCGTGGCCTTACGTGCCCACCAAGATCCCATCAGACATCCCTAAGTTTGAGGGCAAGGCAGGTGAAGACCCCCAAAAGCATATTATGTCCTTCCATCTATGGTGTTCCTCCAACTCCATAATGGATGACTCCATCCGCCTCCGTCTGCTACAACGCACCCTTATTGGCTCTGTAGCCAAATGGTATATCGAGCAGCCCCATGGGACCCATGCCACCTTTACCTCCCTCGCCTCGACCTTCCTGCAGTTCTTTCAGTTACCTTTCCACTATGACGCAGGAGTTGAGATCCTATTGTCTTGTAGACAGAATACGGCCACCCACATCACTGACCACATTCATGAGTGGCGTCAACACCGAAGCCTCTACAAAATCAAGTTAGATGACTGTATCTTCTTAGATTGGTTTCTAAAATCTCTCCTTCCTGTCATTTCCAAGGATGTGGCATCCGAGCGACCCAGTCTGAGGAAGAGGCTATCCTCAAAGCCCAACAATTTGAACTTATTTACGCCCAGTATGGTTATCTATATTCCATCATACCTGACGCCCCCCGTGGCGATTCCTCCCGACACGATGCGTCGGGGGCATCCCATGCCGCAGATGGCATCATTGGCCATATTTCCTCGCACAACCAGCCCTTTTCCATAGCACGCACTAGCCTTGGCCCCGACCTTTCGCGGGATACATCCCACTCCGTAGCAACCAATTCGTATGCTACCATGGCACATCACCACCATTCCCACGGACCCTCATGTCCACCTTAGTGCTTTGGACATGCATCCCCCGCTTACGCCCCCCCGATCGCACCTCATCCATATTACCACCCACAGGTCGTACCAGCTCCTGTATCCTCTCAAGACCCCCTGCTTATTATCCGCCACAGGCAGCACCTACGGCAAACCCACAACCCGTCACACAGATGTATCAACAACCCCCACAAGGTTCAACACCTGCACTGCCTCCACCCACTTATTATCCACTGCAGCTTGCTCCCTCACTTACACAACCCCAAAACCCACCTTCCACCCAAGGGAAAGTGTATGCCCAACAAAATCCATAGTAGAACCAAAATAACCAATGCCAACAACACCAAAAAAACCGTGGAAAAGGACGTAACCGCGGGAACAACACTCCTCTAGACCAAGGCGGCCAGCCACCTAATCCCCCAAACAATAATAACATGACACCTGCCAACCAGAACCCTGACCGACCGCCCAAGCAAGCTAAAAATCCTAATTTGCGATCAAACCATCCTTGTTCTATTTGCGGGGTCTATGGCCATTACACACATGCTTTCCCACATTTGTAGCAGGCTCGACAACTCTGGATTAATGATGCCCACTGCCAAGGGCACGCAACTCCTCAAGCGCCGCCCAACCCCCCACCACCCCAGAATCAACCCTTGGTGTTACAAAACCCTTTGCCCACCCAAGGCATGGTGAATGCTCAACCGTTGGCTCCCCCTCAAGGAAACGTGCCACCACAACAGCAAATCACTTACACCGCTCATGATCAACCCATGATAGACTCAGGTACCCATCACTTGTTAATAATGTCATCCACCAATGTCAACCTTCAAACTCATCGGAACCAATATGGCTCCACCCCTAAAGCCCCTCCCATAGACAAAAACACCAATGCTCATCCCACCAATCAGTCATTACGCATACCTTCGGCTCCACTAGATGGTGCCTCCAAAGCCCCTTGCTTCCCACTTCGCTGCATCAACAATAACCCCAATGCTTGCACTGCATCTAATTACAACATTGTAGATGATTTAGCTTAGTCCCCCACAGCCATGTCTATGTTGGAGGTCTTCAAAAACTATCCTACACAGCGCATGACTTTGCTTTCAGCCATTGGTGCTATTGACCTGAATGATTCACAAATGATGGCCTTTGATTTGGACCAATCCGAACCATGCCTGCCTTCCACATTAGCATTTCAAGTTTTTGTATCTGTTCGGAATCTTGTCATCCATCGATGCATCATCGATGAAGGTGCCTCTACATGCATTATGTACACATTTGTTTGGCAGAAGTTGGGATCCCCTACTCTCTAGCAGTCCACCACTGCGTTGTGAGCCTACAACGGCCGTTCGGCTCAACCCCAAGGTCTCTTAGCTAATGTCCCAGTCCAATTGGCTGGTAAAACCGTGCTCATTGACATAGAGGTCATCAATTCCCAACTTGATTATAACCTCTTACTTGGCTACAGTTACATGTACGCCATGCGGGCGGTTGCCTCATCCATTTTTCATACCGTGATGTTCCCCCATGACGGACGCATGGTCAAGGTTGATCAAATCACCTATTACAATCCCCATGCCCCAACCGCACCCGAAAATGTTCTCCCCGTGGTTGAACAACCTGTTTGCAGTGCAACTACCTCGTTGGTTTCCTCAGTGGGACCCGGAGTCTACTCAGATACTCCGATAAACTCAACATTCCAATCCATTCCACCAGCGTCACCAATGACTGAAATATCAGACTTATGTACCCTTTCCCACAATACACCAACACCTAACCATCAACCTCCCTTGCTACCCCAACCACCATTGGTACCTAGTCATGTTGGTGTTACACCCATCCATACAATCCCTTCTTATTCCCCCCTTCGGGATTAGTAAGCACCCCAGTTATGGATACTCTCAGCCTCCCTGGTTTAAGTTTAGGATTACCTATATGGTACATCATGCCTCCCATTTCCCCTCCGACACCAAATGTCATCCTACAACCAGTGCAACCCATCACCACTATTAGTCAACCACCTCCTAGTGTCACTACTCCTTCCTCATCCACTAATCCATCCCCTCTTATCAAGCATAATGGGGGCATAGGCCCACAACCATACACTGCTTTACCCCTGCCCAAAACAGTTAAAACTCCCCCTATGTTTCGTGCTCCTCCCAAATGCTCTTTGTGTGATGAGTTAGGTCATGCTACCAACCAATTTTCACAATTACCCACATTACAAGAGCACATGAAAGTGCTTGACGACGATCCCAACATCCCGATTGTCCAACTCGACCCTACCCCTAAGCCTTGTGATAAATCACTGCGTACCAATGACCCTTGTGTAATATGCAGTATTTACAGCCATTACTCACATCACTGTCCAGATCTCCTAGATTACAGAACCGCCCTCTATGAGATGAATAACTTGGACCTCAAGACGGATCCCCCCACCATTAAGGAGATCCACCCCCCAGTATTCCCATCAACCGGAGAGTTTAATACCATTTATATGATCTCTTCTACTAGCACTACCTCGTCAACCAATTTGACAACCCACAGTTTCCACAATGATGAGGAGATTCTCGAGGCTCTTACTACACCTGATTAACCCTGGGAAGATATGCACCATCGTTCCTATTTCCTCCCGGAAGAGTCCTCCACCACCACTGCCACCAAATTTTTGGTTGAGTCCAAATATTTCCTCCCCACCAAAGTCAACTAGTTTAAAGATCCCATTCCTGCCCCCGACGCCTTCGAGGAAGGTAACATGGCCAATATTTCACCCATAATCCACATTGATATCTCTTCCCTAGCTGGTGCTCCTGAACTCATTACGTTAGGATCCTCCTGCACTGAGTACGAGATCTAAGAGTACAAAAAACTTTTCCAAGAATTCTGCGATGTCTTTTCCTGGTCCTACATTGAAATGCCTGGTCTTCACCCCGCTATCATCGAGCACCACATTGACACCTCTGGGTTAGGGGGCATAATAGATTACCTTGACCTTGGGATAGGGGGCTTCTTTCAGAATCTCTAAAATTGAAAGCAACCACGAGCATGCACCGTCCTGGACTCGTACAAATCCACACAACGGTACCATTCCATTATTTCAGAGTCTTCTTATTGCTTTCAGACTCCTTAAAATTGAAAGCAATCACGAGCATGAACTATCCTGGGCTCGTATAAATCTACATGACAATACCATTTTGAGCACACTTCTTCCCGCTCCTTAAACCATAAAGAAGTTCCCCCAGTACCTCTCGGCACCATCATCGATCATCTCGGTAGCACCCCCAATACGGTCGCCTTTGTTCAGAGTATTCTGTAGTCTCCTGCCATTTTACACCAACTCGAGTATCACTCATCCCAGTCACCATCCTTGATCCATTATATCTATGATCCCTTTTCCCACCATTCAGTTTCATATGTTTCCCGTTCATCCCTGCCATCATACTCTGAACAAAGGAAGTTTGAGTCCACCCACTCTACTTGCCTAGTTATCCCCCACCCCCACAGTATGTCAGTCCTACCATTAGTACTCTCACACTTCGGTTCTCCACCTCGTGCTCCTACCAAGGAAACATCATTGCCTTGCTAGTTGCAGGTCTCCCTCTGTCAACGACAGCCCATCTATTACAAAGGATAGACCCAGAGGTCCCTGCGCCTTGGACTCATCACCATCTGTGGTGAGTGCCTGCAGACCATTTTGAGATAAGTCATCAGTGCCTCTTCGAGTGGTTGTTTCTCACATGCTTGACTTCAACACCTTGATCGCATCATTGAGAATCGTGCAGGGTATATATCCCTTCAGTTATTGGTCGAAGACCCCGGATTTCCCCCGACTCTATCACATTGGTGAGTCACTTCGGAACACCCAGTTATATGTTCCCGTGGATGTCCGGGTTTCGTTGGCGATTGTATTTGGAATCCATCCAGTTATATGCTTCCTTGAGTACCCAGTTTAGTTCCAGTTCAGTGTACCATGGAGGGTATGACTCCCCGTTACTATGATCCAGCAGCTCATTAGTTCCTCTGGTACCACACTTAGCAACACTATTGTTATTCCAGTATATCAGTTCTTCAACTTAGACATGGTTAGCCCAGTAGTATGTCCCAGATTCTGTGTCCCCTATGGACCCTTATGATGTACACAGTGGTTCTCCATATATCTTTCCGGTCCCCTTTTTTTGGACCTTATTGTTATGATATATATCTTGATACGAGCATGGAAATGCCCGCCTCGTCCATATGTTGAGATTATTCCTCATTCACTATTGAGGTCATGTACTTTCAATTTTTACAATTGGTTCGGGATCGTTGTTCCGGGCTCTAGTTCGTTTCTTCTCCTCTCCACATCCTAGGAAAACCATAAAATACCTATGATGTCTATCGGCCATAGGATGAGTTCCTACCCTCACACATTAGGGGGCAGTCTGTTAAAACCCAAAAAGTGCTCACTACCTCATCTCCCTCATTACATGACTCATTCGTCAATATTTCCTACCATATTTGCCTCCAAAACCTTAAAAAACCTCCAAAAAGCCAAAAACCCCATTTTTTCTCCAAAATAATGTAAATTCTTCCAAAAATAGCAAAAACCCTCTAAAAAGGGAATAAAAAATACAAAAAAGAGGAAAAAGAAGGAAAAAAGGAAGCAAAAACCCTATACAATTGACCTAAACCATATGGTGCCAAAAACCATGGGTCAATACGCCACCACTAAAAACCTTTAAGTAGGTGATGGAGACTCCCCATTTCACATCCCCAATTTTCTCCATCCTTATGCTGCCAAAAATTCTCATGAAACCCTAGCTCTCCACTTGGAGCTATTTTCCCATTTGAGAACCCCTTTGGCCCATATCCAAAACACCTTGGAAGAAGGAGAAGGAACAACACCGGAGCATTGGAGCATCCCTTGGACTACTGCAAAGGCTCCACCAACCTCACATTTGAGGTATACTTAATACAAAACCAATTTTTAATATCTTTTTGTTATGTTATTCACATGCTAGTTTAAGTTTATTGTTTTTATTTACTGTCTTGTTTTTACATTTTACTGAACTACTACTAAAGAGTCCCTTCTCCTTAGTAGGTTCCCATTTGCAGAAGCTAGGGTGAAAACCATAGCTACAATGATGATGAAGATGATGAAAATGAAGAAGATGATGATGATGAAGATGTTGATGAGGAACCTAGAGATGACAATGATGATGAATATGTTGATGATGATGATGATGATGGTGATGATGATGAAGACGTTGATGATGATGGTGATGGTGATGAAGATGATGACGAGGAGGGTATCCACCTTATGTATATATTCGCAATTATCCAAGTCCTTATAGAACTCTCTCCCTTTGTTTTCCCTTAATCACTAACCCTATGTGCCTTTATCCCTCCCCCCTGCCCTCTCTATCTCACCTTTTATCCCTCCCTCCCTATCTCATTCTCTAGATCTATCCTTGGATATGTCCCTCACTCCCTTTACCTCCCTCCCTCTATGTCACTTTCTCTCCCTTACACCATCTTCATCCCTACCACCCCACTAATTCCTCTTTCCCTATCACACACACACACACACACAACCTCCAACTTTCTTTGTCGCTCACACCTCCCTCTAGTATCTCTCTCCCCAACCATCAATCTCTCTCTGTCTCTCTCTCTCAAACAAGCACACACACACACACACACACACACACACACACACACACATTATGTCCCTTTCCATTCTCAAACCCATTCCCCCTCCATCCATATCTATCTCCACCTTTCTCCCTCCATCCCTCACCCTACCTTCTCTCCCTCCCTCTCTCATCGCCTCTCTCTCTCTCACCTTCTATCCCTCCCTCATGTTATTTTTCCCTCAACCTATCCCAATCTCTCCATCACTCCCTCTCTCTCTCACACTTTATGTTCCTTCCCCCTCCTCTATCTCTCTCTCTCTCTCTCGCCACCCCTCCCTGTATGTCTTCCACCAACACTTTCTATCCCTCCCTTCCTATCTCTTTATTTCGTTCTATCCCCATCTATCTCTCACTCCCTCTAAATCCATTCCTCCCCATTCTCCCTCTCCCTCCCTCGCTCTATGTCTCTCCCCCCCTTGTATTCTTTATTTCTCTCACATCCCCCTTGCCTCCATCCATTCCCCCTTGTCACTGAAGTATCACTTTCAACTTCTAACCCTATACCTCTTCAGAACCTCTTCTACTTTTAATAGTGCTCTCAAGGTCCACTTCCCTTCATCCCCTATAGCCCATCATGTTCTCATTCCCTTCATCTCTCCCTACTCAAGCTTCCAACATCCTTCTAAGCACTTGACCCTTTCCCACCCCTATTAAATATTAACCATAGATTCCCTTGACCCTTCCCCACCCCTTCTCAAATATTAACCAAAAATTCCCTTGAGTCTTCCACACCCCCTCTCTCTCAAGTATTAAACATATATTTTATGATTTACATAACGCGAGCGCGTTTTTGCACTACATAACGCGTACGCGTTAGGCAGTTATATAACGCATGAGTGTTATGTAGTTATATAATGCGTGCACGTTCTTGAATTCTAAAAGCGCAGAAATATTTTTGAATTTAAACAGAATGCGCTCGTGTTTTGTAGAACCTAAACCAAGTCGACTCACTTGCTCGCATGTCAACAATAATCCTATGTGTATGCTTTGGAGTTTGCTTCGGTAATTCCAAACCTATGCTATGTTAATTATAAACCAAAGCTAATTGGGTATTTCTTCCAGTTTCTGGAGAAGCCTGTGCTTAGCCACTCGTTACAGTATGCTACACACAGTCATTTTTGACGAAATATTAGACACAAATAGCATTTTTTCTACAGATTCCCAATATGTAACTTTTATTTTGAAATATTAATTTTTCCTATTTTCTTTCAATTTCTTTTGTGTCCTACCTCCTTAACTCGTGAAACAAACTGTTAGTGTTTCTTCCATAACTTTTTCAATTCTCGATCATTTCAAAAAAACATTGTATGGTGCACAAGAGAACACTAACATCCACGTTCTATGAAAAACCCATTTCAAGATTTTGTCATTAAGACCTTCAAAGGTTGCACCCACAAAAGAGGTACTATTTTCGAGGTTTGATCAGTTAGACAATTATAAAAAAATTATAAAACTACTAATTTAATTTTCAAAAAATAATGGCGCACAAGTGCTATGTGTTCTCTACATGCATGCCGATTTTTGTAGCTTGATTCCATCATTTAGGCCCTCAAAGGCTGCACCCACAAAAACATATACCTTATCATTTGCCTGAAAAATAAAAAGTGTTTGTTAGGAAAAATGAAACTTGACATAGCTATGCAAATTTTCAATACATAAAAGTTATATTTTCGAAAACATGATTCAATTTCCTACATTTTATCTTTTTTACTCAATGAAAGATAATTTGCATAAGTATCTCAAAAAATCCAAGTAAGTTGAGGGATGCCTGATTTTTCAGTTTTCTATTGCACATAATGCGCCAAAAGTGACCCTCATTAGCTTGCACTGACCCTTGACTCTTTTCACACTTGCGGGTGGGGCTTTGTTCCGAAATCTACTCTTTGCAATCCAATCCTGGGTCCTCATGGTTTTCTCTGCACTGTTCAAGCTTTGCGATTCCTCACATGTTCTTATCACTCTGTCACGAGTAGACTTGGTTCGCTCACACACTTCCTATGGTATTTTCTATTACACAGGAAAAACACAATTATCTTTAGGCTTCCTCACGGCTCGCTCTGCTGGTTTGCATATGAAGAGATATCTCTACCCGTTCTCTCTCGATGGATGGATGGATTGTGAATGGCGAGTTGTGAATGCATGAATTCCTTCCCCCCCCCCCCCGCACAATCGAGCAGTTAAACAGGTTCTGCAAGTTTTCCCTGACAATTGAGTGTCTTTCAGGATAAGCAATCAGAACCATGTACTTCCATACGAAATGACAAGCATGGTCCATACTCCATCGAAATCAGCAAGAGGGTTCTCAACCACCCTCTGCAACTGAATTAATGTCAATAGGGAGGTCAAAATGGCTTCCTCGCGGCTCGCTCTGTGAGTATGCGTATGAAGGGATATCTCTACACGTTCTCTCTCGATGGATGGATGGATTGTGAATGGTGAGTTGTGAATGCATGAATTCCTCCCCCCCCCCCCCCCCCCCCCGCACAATCGGGAAGTCAAACAGGTTCTGCGAGTCTTCCCCGACAATTGAGTGTCTTCCAGGATAAGCAATCAGAACCATGTACTGCCATACGAAATCACAAGCATGGTCCATACTCCATCCAACTCAGCAAGAGGGTTCTCAACCACCCTCTACAACCGAATTAATGTCAATAGGGAGGTCAAAATGGTTCACAGTTGGACATGTGGCAACATGGGTACCAATCCCAAACCCCCTCACCTCTCCCTGGTGGATACACATGGCCCCTTCTCATTAGTTGCCTCCTTAGTCAGCTTCTTGGTTATTTTATTGATTAATAAATAATTACATCATTTACATTTCTTCATGGCTTAACAGCCCATGAATAATCAAACTGTCAAATACTTGCCTATGCAATAACCTTAAACATCCACTAGTGGGGCCTTTGCCTTGAGCTCCACAATAGGGAGTGTTGATGTATTTGTAACTTCGAAAGATATTCACTTGTAGATTGTATGTATTATATTTGTACTTTATTGTATCCCCAACGGAGATGCATTATTCCTCCGATTGGAAGTGTCATCATGTGTACTTGCAAGTGTCACAAGTTATATTGTAAGTGTCATAACTTATACTTGATGGGTTATAAGACCACCTTGTTGGGATCGGCCCTGTATGAGTCATGTGGGTCAAAGGGTTATTAGACAACCCTGTTGGGGGTCGGCCCAGTCAATATTATGTTATGTGGTTAAGTTACGACCGATCTAGTTGAGTAAAGGTTAAGTGATGTAGTGTATAAATAGAGAGTGTGTCTCTCTCATTTTACACATTCTATTGTTCACTCACTTCGCATTAGTAAGAGAAGAGGAGGATACGCACAAGTGGAGGAGGAGCATGCTGCTATAGATATCTATATCTTGGGTTTGATCATGGTGATCACTGTATTGATGCTTATTCTATCTCTGAGGAAGTTGCGAGGTTTTTCACCTTCTTGGTTTTCCCCGATGAAATGTTTTGTGTCTCTTATCTCTTGTCTCTTATGCTTGATATGTTGTACATGTTATTTTCATTTAATATCCTAGATCAAATGTATTAAATTCTGAAAAACTAACATGGTATCAAAGATAGCTTGAAAGAAGGCATGGTATGGCATTTATGACACTTGCGAAGCTAGGGCTTGATATAGAAAAAAACCAATCATCGTAGCACTTTCAATATAAATCCATTTTGGAGAAGTTTCTGAATTTGAAAGTTTTACAAGTCGAAGATAAGATCCCAATCTACCTTGTGTATGAAGCAAAACATCTAATTTGCTGTACATTTTGTTTTATGGTCTGTACAATCTAGGGTTTCTGCCTCTTCCAGATCTCATTCATAAACAGGTGACCTAGGAAAAAAGGTCACAACTTGGGCTAAGAAGATCCAAATGAAATTTTGTAAAAATTGGTAGGTAGGGCATGGACTGTACTTTCGCAGGTCCAATTTTTAGAGGCCGAAATTGAATCAGTGACACGTGGCACTCCGTACAAGTTCGCTCTCCTGTTTTATCCCATAAATAGGTCACATTGCGACACTTGGCATAAATATTTCTCAGAGAATCCATTTGAGGTCAGAACTATGGGGTTGGAAAGATAATAGGTCAGGCTACCACAAGCCTAATTTTTAGACCCTGTAGATCTGAAATTTCGAAGTTACACTAGAAACAATTAGGTGCATATTTCTGTCAAAACAGAATTGGATTTTGAGCACCTTCATTCATGGCTTCGGGAATTTAGGGTTTCGGAGAATGTTGGAATTTTTGTATCCAAGACCACAGCTAGATGCTCCTCATCAAAATCGAAATGTAGAGACCAATATCGAATTTTTGGTTGGGCAGAAGGCCGAGCTTGATCAAACCCTAGTTCAGGACTTTGATCAGAAAAGTGGAAAATTAGGGCTTCTACAAAAGTTGGAATTTTAAAATTCTGTGACCATGGCTGGAAGCTCCTCAAGAAAATCGAAGTTTAGAGCTTTGGATCAAACCTTTTGGTTGGGTGAAGCTCCAGGAAAATCAAACCCTAATTCAGGGTCCTCCCTAGTGAATCCGAAAATCTAAAAGGCAATTTTGAGGGGTGAAACTTTGTTGTTTTCAAATTCTGAGTATACCAGCTGGATCAGCTCATCAAGGCGCATCTTTCTATCCTTTCAGAAGTTTTAAATTGAAAGTTTGAATTTTTAGGATTTCTCTGACAAACCCTAATCCATCTCCAAATCCAGTGTTAGCAAATCAAAGTGGATTGGGTTAATCCTGGAAGAGAATAAATTGGACACCTACATAAGTGAAGAAGTTCCAGTTCCAGAGGGAGATGAGGCTAATGCCTTACATAAGAAGTCTACAAGCAATCTCAATAGGTATGAATTGAGGAGATAGAGGTATGTTTTGAAATATGTTCATGATTAAGGTTATGATATGTTTGTCTTCATATTATTGAGGTTAGTACAATATTGATTAATTTTAGACTTGTCTTATCACCCTAGTAAAAGTATGAATGCATGTACAGGGTTATGACATTTATGATTGTACTAATGCACCATGATGTTGTATGAGGTTGATGTTGTCTACTAACATGTAAGGTACATCAAGAAAGACAAATCAAGTTCTAGATCAAGAACATATTACCATGGTGACATGAAGACAAAGACTCATGAAGCTCTACTTACAAGGTATGTATAATTTGGTTCCACAATGGTTAACTTATGAGATATGCAGGTCACTAGCACAAGTCATTTGAGAGAACAAGAAGACATCATGTGGGTATGTTAGACATAACCAGCTAACATATTAATCCAGGTATGTTCTTCCTATATAAAGTTAGAATCCTACCTTGTGATAGGATCTCTTATATAAGTATACTTGGTATGATTGATAATGATTATTCATGAAGTTATAGGTTTGAGTAATCATGGGTTTAGGAATATTATGCTTCTTACTTTGATTGATGATATGACTAACCAGAAAAGCCCTATGGTCAAATAGGAATATGCATGAGTAAAAGAATTGTGATAAATTATCTATGTATGAAATGATCTTGACCATACATGTTTAAGATTACTTAGAATTATACTTTTTTTGATAGTATTAAGATTATACTAATGAATGTATGTATGAGACCTTGAGGATAACACAATGATGATGCTAGTAAGTATGCATAGTGATCGAGGATGGATATAAGTTCAAAGATAGGTAATCCAGGTAGCAAAGATCAAGAGGGAGCACACTCCAGTAGTTCCTGCAATGAAGCAAATATTGAGAGGGATTCCACCCTACAACCAAACAAAGATAAGTATTTGAATTGTCATTTCTTGCATACTTGTTTGTTTAAATAATATTGTTCAATGATGTTCCTAGACTTAGGATGTGTATTATGCATATTAGAATAATTGCATAATTGTATGACATATTTCTTTATATGTAAGAATTTGTCCTGAAAACTATGAGATGTTTCTAGTCATGCAATTTAACTTGCTTTGTAGGGAAGATTGTCTACCATCACCTACAAAAGAAGGACTACAACATTTGTTCTAGCAATAAAGCTATCTATTGAAGATATTGAAGTTCCCAGGATCCGGGATGAAGTAATGGAAGAATACCATGATCCATCGATCATGAAGAAATATTTTTGGGATGTGGTCCCAAGACGAGATGGGAAGTCTGTTGTGACTTCCAAAGATCAAGCATACTATAGATGGCAACATAGAGAAATACAAAGCGAGATTTGTAGCTCGTGGCTTATCCCAGAAAAAGGGAATAGACTATGAAGAGACAATTACTCCTGTATCCAGATACACTTCCATTAGATCAGTACTTGCTCTGGCTGCAGTGATGAAATGGAAGATACACCAAATAGATGACAAGACAACTTTCTTGAATGGTGTAGTCGAGGAGGAAGTGTATGTGGAGCAGCCACTTGGTTTTGAGACACATGACAGAGAGTCATATGTATGTAGGTTGAATAAAGCCTTGTATGGCTTGAAGCAAGCTCCTAGGACTTGGTATGGTGTAGGATAGACAACTTTCTATCTAGTTTGGGCTTTACCAAGAGTAAAGTAGATTCCAACCTTTACTACAAGGTTGATGAAGGAAATCCAGTGATACTACTCTTGTATGTGGATAACCTGTTTGTTACAGGTTATGATAGATTGATTGTTGACACGAAGAGGAAGCTTTCTACCGAGTTCGAGATGAAGGACTTGGGGATGATGCACTACTTTCTAGGCAAGGAGGTGTGGGAGAGTGCAGATGGAATATTCCTTAGACAAGGGAAGTAGCAGTAGAGATATTGAAGAGGTTCGGGATGATGGACTGCAAGGCCATGGCCACACCTATGGCATCGAACCTTAAACTTATGTGTGATGCTTCATATGATCTGGTTGATGTTACTATGTATCGTCAGATGATTGGGCCCTTGATGTACCTGATGAACACAAGACCGGATATTTGCTTTGCAGTGAACAAATTGAGCTAGTTCCTAACGGATCCCAGAGGTGTTCACCTGGTTGCTACAAAGCATATTCTGAGGTACCTGAAGGGTACGGTTGATTATGGGCTCAAGTATGATGCGAATCAAAAGTTTAACCTAGAGGGTTATGTTGATTCGGATTGGGCAAGCAGTTCCATTGATAGGAAGAGCACTTCAGGGTGCTGCTTCAATATGGGATCCGGTATGATCTCTTGGTTTAGCAGGAAGCAGTCCTGTGTGGCACTAAGTACAGCCAAAGCAGAGTATGTCGTAGCTTGTTCGGCTAGTTGTGAGGCAGTATGGATGAGTAAGCTACTATCTGAGTTATTTGATGTCTTGTTGGATGCTACTTGTATCTTTTGTGACAACCAGAGTTGTGTGAAGCTACCTGAGAACCCCGTGTTCCATGATCGGTCGAAGCACATCGAGATAAAATATCACTATATCGGGGATATGGTGCAGAGAGGAGCAGTGAATCTCCTGTATGTTGCGATGGACGAGCAGATAGCCAATGTGTTGATTAAGCCGCGGGCCAGAGTGAAGTTTGAGTACTTCAGATCGATATTCCTTCCAAGGGGAAGTGATGAGTCCGGAGACACAAATGCACATGAACCATTCTCACATGGTGGTAGGTGTGTCCTCCCATGGCGTAGATATAAGTGCTGGGGCCATTTCGACATGGTTGAAGTGTGTCTTCCCATGGTCATTGATGTAAGGGCTGTGACATTAGAGCATGGTTGAAGCGTGTCTTCCCATGGCTGCAATATAAGTGTTGTGCCATTCGAGCATGGTTGAAGTATGTCTTCCCATGGATGCGATATAAGTGTTGTGCCATTCTCACATGGTTGAAGTGTGTCTTCCCATGGCGTAGATATAAGTGTTGAGCCTTTCATGGATGGTTGAAGTGTGTCTTCCCATGCCGGTGAGTGTAAGTGCTGTGTGATGTGCATCTGGGTTGTGCTCTGTGGACGATGTGTGATGCACCTACAACAATTAATTAATAAAAAATGCGAAATAGTAGAAATGACAGAACTCATAATCACTTTTATATTGATCACAGGCCACTTCGAGGGGGAAACCTCCTATGAGAGAGCTCAATACAAATAACTTCACGGTCCTTCATAGGTCTCAACACACACTTATATACTAAGTCTAGGCGCCAATACTATGGGTCAAAACCATGGGCCACTACAAACTATGGATCAACAATACTACGGGCGACTTACAAAGCATATGCACCAACAACAATAACATAAACTATTGATCAACAAATACTACTAGACGACTTACAAAGCATATGCGTCCAACAACAATATACTAACGAAGTAAAGACATGGGTTCCTAACATCCCCTCCCCCTTAAAAAAAGCTTTGTCCCCAAAGCTATAGATGTGGAAATTGTTGTTGAATCTGAAGGAGTGGTTCCCAAGTAGCATCCTCTGGTTGCATGTCATGCCACTGAATTAAGACCTCCGTGATAGAGCGAGAGCGAAGCTGATGAGTGTGACGATTGAGGATGGCCTCCGGCTCCAAAAGGATGGATCCTTCATTATCCAGTTCGGGTAAAATCGTTTGTCCACTGATGTTGGTGCCAAGAAATTTCTTCAAACAAGAGACATGAAAGACTAGATGAATGCGGGAAGAAGGAGGAAGTTCCAATTTATAAGCAACGGACCCAATCTTCTAAAGAATATGATATGGCCCATAGAACTTTGGAGTGAGCTTATGACGCCCTTTGAGTTTCAGGGAGGACTGCTTGTACGGCTGGAGACAAAGAAAAACAATATCGCCGACTTGAAAAGTGCGCTCAGAACGGTGCTGATCAACTTGTTGCTTCATGCGATTTCTTGCCATGTGAAGATTGTCCCGCAAAATGCGAAGAATCTGATCACGGTTTTGAAGGACCGTGTCAACTTCCTAAACTGGTGAACTAGTGGGGGTGTATGGAAGAAGAACTGGAGGTGCCTGACCATAGACTACTTCATATGGGGTCATTTTAGAGGCAGTGTGGTAAGAGGTATTGTACCACCATTCAGCGAGAGGGAGCCACTTTTCCCACTGATGTTGTTGTTCAGAGGTGAAGAAACGAAGATAAGTTTCCAAGCATTTATTGATAATTTCAGTCTGACCATCTGTTTGTGGGTGACACCCTGAACTCATCTTCAGTTTGGTGCCAGTGTGGTGAAATAGTTCAGTCCAAAAATGACTAGTGAAAGTCGCATCACGATCCGAGACAATGGAAGAAAGGATTCCATGAAGACGAAAGATCTGGTCCAAGAAAATTTGAGCGACTGAAGAGGCTATATAGGGATGGCTGAGAGCACAAAAATGACTATATTTCGAGAGGTGATCAACCACAACGAGAATCACTGTCTTCCCGCCAGATTTAGGGATCCCTTCAATGAAATCCATAGAAATATCTATCCAAATCCATGTAGGTATGGGCAAGGGTTCGAGCTATCCTGGAAGGAGTGTTGTTTCACCCTTATTGCGCTAGCAGGTATCACATTCGACCACCATCTGTTGAATTGTCCTTTTCATGCCCTGCCAAAAGAAGTTACGCCGTGTCCGTTCATACGTTTTGAGGAACCCAGAGTGCCCTGCCGATGGAGAAGCATGGAGTTCATAGAAGACAGCCTGTTGAAGATCTGTGCTCTGGGGAAGCACCAGACGACCCTTGTATCTCATAGAAGCACCATCCCAAGAGTAATGTGGTACAGCAGAAGGGTTGTTGGTCAAGTGTTGGATGATTTGAGATAAGGAAGAGTCATTGACATAACCCTGTTGAACAAATTGCAACCAATTTGGAACATGCATAGAAATAGCTGAAAGAGAACCTTGGGCATCAAATGTGTGGGAAAAAGCATCTGCCACAATATTGTCTTTACTCTTCTTGTAAGTGATCTCATAGTCATAACCCATGAGTTTTCTAACCCATTTCTGTTGTGCCAGGGAGGAGACATGCTGTTCCAAGAAATATTTCAGACTCTGGTGATCAGTCTTGATGCAAAAATGATTCCCTAATAGGTATGGGCGCCACTTCTGTACTGCATGCAAAATAGCCATCATTTCCTTCTCATAGGTAGAGGCAGCTAAATTCTTACCTGAAATGGCTTTGCTGGTGAATGCAATGGGGTGTTCATCTTGAAGGAGAACAACACCAAATCCATTGCCGCAAGCATCACTCTCAATAGTGAAGGGCTTGGAAAAATCGGGCATAGCTAGAACAGGTGTAGTACACATAGCTTGTTTTAGTTTGTCAAATGCACACTGAGCAGCATGTGGCCATGTAAAAGCATCCTTTTTGAATAGAGCAGTTAATGGAGCTGCAATCTTCCCATAATCCTTGACAAACTTGCAGTAGTAGCCAGTCAACCCCAAAAAACCACGAAGGCTCTTGAGTGTCTGAGGATGCGGCCAATTGTTCATGGCATCGATTTTGGTAGGATCCACGTGAACCCCTTGTGATGAGATAATGTGCCCGAGATACTCAACTTCCTTCTATCCAAAAACACATTTAGACTGCTTGGCATGGAGATGATGGTCAGAGAAAAGTTAAATGACAAGATCCAGATACTGGAGATGTTCATCCCATGTTTTACTGCAGATGAGGATATCATCAAAGAATACCGGAATGAATTTCGGTAAGTAGGGTCAAAATATTTTATTCATTAATGCCTGGAATGTGGGAGGAGCATTAGTGAGGCCAAAGGGCATGACCAAAAACTCATAATGGCCATCATGTGTGCGGAAAGTTGTTTTAGGGATATCATCCTCATGAACCCGAATTTGATGATACCCAGAATGAAGATCCAACTTGGATAAAAAGTGAGCCCCATGAAGCTCATGAATAACAGGAATTGGAAACTTATCCTTGATGGTGAGGTGATTAAGTGCTCGGAAGTCAATGCAGAGGCACCATGACCCATCTTTTTTGTGGACAAGAATAACTGGAGAAGAAAAGGAACTAGTGCTTAGGCGAATAATACCTTGCTTTAATAAGTCCCGAACGAGCATTTCAATCTCCGTTTTTTGGTGAAATGGGTAGCGATAGGGCCTGATGTTGGGAGGAACGCTGCCAGGAAGGAGCTGAATACAATGGTCTTCTGGCCTGGAAGGTGGCAATCCCACTGGGTCAGCAAAAACACCTGTATATCCATCCAGAATTTGTTGTAGATCCAAAGGGGTAGTGGAGATCGCTGAAGGTCGCATCTGAATGGAATGGAGTTGAGCGATGACACCATGTGAATTCTTCTTGAGGAGTTTTTCCATGCGATGTGAACTGATGATGCTGAGAGAACCTGGTTGTAATCCTGTCAAGGTGTGTTTTTGGCCATTGAGGGAAAACTGCATCAAAAGTTCAGCAAAATACCATAAGATAGGGCCAAGTGTGCGTAGCCATTGAGTGCCCAAAACCACATCACATCCACCTAAGGTCAAGGAAAACATGTCAGAGCGCAAGGTATAATATCCCATAGAGATACACACATTTCGACACTTCCCTTTGCAAGGTAAGGTGCCCCCATTGGCAACCATGACTTCAAAGTTGGAGCAAGGATGGATAAAACAATCAGCTTGTTTGGTGATCCGAGGGTCAATGAAATTATGAGTGCTACCATAATCAATGAGTATTGTAAGAGGAAGCTTCTTGAAGTAACCCCTGACCCACATTGTTTGGGGGGTGGTGATTCTAGCTAAAGCATGGAGAGATATCTCTGGCTGGTCATCCTGAGACGGAGGGTCAATAGGCGGTTCCTGAATGTCGACCGGAGCATCCAGTGTTTCTGGATCTTCGTCACCAATTTCAGAGGCAGGCGGAGAATCCACATCCAATATATAGAGATTTTGTTGAACACATCTATGTCCCCGAGTGAATTTCTCATCACAATTATAGCAAAGCCTCTTTTCTCTGTGTGCTTGCATCTCTGTTTCAGACAAACGCTTGATAGGAGTTGGTCGAGGAGCCTGCGGTATAGGTGGTCATTGAGAACCCATATTTCGGAAGGGAACAAAAGTGGGCTTGGAGCATTGTTGGGCTGCAATCTTGTCTTCTGCCAACTTAGCCAACCCTAGGGCTTCCATCATTGTGTTGGGACAGAACATTTTGACCTCAGAGAAGATGGCATCCTTTAGACCACTGATAAAACAACTCCATTAAAAGTCATCAGACAATCCTTCGGTGTGGTTGGCTAGATTCTCAAATTCAGTTTGATACTCTCTCACAGTGCCAATTTGGTGAAGTTTAGTGAGGGCTCCTATGAAGTCATCAAAAGCACTAGGACCAAATTGTTGCAAAAGGAGCTGGAAAAAGTCTGGCCATTTGGGCTCTGGATGAGCCTTGATGTACCAATGGTACCATTGAAGAGCTTCCTATTCCAAATGAAAGGATTCCAGCGGAACTTTGTTGACATCAAAAGTATTATGCAAACTGAAATACTGTTCTGCACAATAGATCCATCCAGTTGGATCGGTACCATTGAAGCGAGGAAAATCAAGCTTCGGACCACGGAAATTGCTGGAAGAAGAGAACCCATTGTCTAATGAAGACTCGGACTACCATTTGTTGTTCATAGCTGAATGTTCAAGATGGAGGCCGAGAAATTTTTCATCCAGATCCTGGAGTTTGGCTTGGATGGCTGCAAGTGCATCCTCCATGGTTTTTGCTCCTGCACGGGTGATAACCATAACCAGGATTTTTTTTTTTTTTTGGTTAACTGGGTAGGAAAACAAAAACAGAAACTACTTCAGTAAAGGAAAATCTGGACTTGGGAAAAAATCTGAAGGGTAATTGGGGTTTGACTAGGTTTTGGACACTGCCGAATAGACAGGGAAGCAAAAATGAGGATTTCAGAAGTGGGGTGAAAGAATGGGAAAATTTGGCAGAGGGGAACAAAGAAGCAGAATTCAGAAAGGAACTCTGTGGTAAAATTTGAAGGTGATTGGGTGAAATCTAAGGAAGTTATGGAAAACCCTAAAAATAGACAAATGTGGGATTTCAGGCTTTGGGAAGGGGAATTGGGGATAGGGTCCTCAGGAATGAAATATGCAGAATGGGATGACAGGGGTTCCTCGAAAATTTCAAGGGAAACAGAGTGGATTGAAAATGGATGGATCAAACTGGAGTGGCTACGGCTCGGAAGGGATCTGAAATCACGCCGAATGGATTGAAAATGGCTAGATCTGGAACGGCTTGCAAAATGGATCTGAACGACTGGATCTAAAACAACGCAGCAATGATCGAAAACAGTTTAGCTGAAAATAGATATGGACCCCATGTATGTGCGGCTTCCTAACAGTTCAAGGGTTTCACTCAACCACCAATGCTGTCTGACGGCTTGCGTATTGGGGCAGTACCCCTCACTCCACGGCTTAGGTAAAATTGAAAACCGCTTTGCCACAAACGACAGCTCTTGGTTTACCTCACGGGTGGGAACTAGTCAATCAGGTAGGGGTCGTTGCCCTTTTCGCTGGCAGGTCCTCTCAATGGGCCAGCTACTTCGGGGTTCCTGTGGTACTCCTCACAATTATTTTTAGGGCTTATGCCCAAGTACTTCCCACAGTTAAGCGAATAGGGATTATTCCCAAATCTGAACTTGCAACAGATGCGAAAAAAAGTTTTGGCAGAAATTTCACCCAGTGAGCCCAAGAAAGTGCTCTGATACCAGATGTGATGCACCTGCAACAATTAATTAATAAAAATATGCGAAATAACAGAAATGACAGAACTCAGAATCACTTTTATATTGATCACAGGCCACTTCGAGGGGGCAACCTCCTATGAGCAAGCTCAATACAAATAACTTCACGGTCCTTCATAGGTCTCAACACACACTTATATACTAAGACTAGGCGCCAATACTATGGGTCAAAACCATGGGCCACTACAAACTATGGATCAACAATACTACGGGCGACTTACAAAGCATATGCGCCAACAACAATAACATAAACTATTGATTAACAAATACTACGGGACGACTTACAAAGCATATACGTCCAACAACAATATACTAACAAAGTAAAGACATGGGTTCCTAACATGATGAGGCGATCTGAAGAAGATGAGGTGATAGTATGGTACACAGGTTTTGCAGAGGCATATAATCAATCCTGAGATGATCTTGCAGGTTTTACAGAGGCAGTGTAATCAGTCTTGGGAGATCTTGCAGGTTTTGCAGAGGCAGTGTAATCAGTCCTGAGGTGTACCTACTTGATGGCTTGCTCGCTGAGATGACATGATCAGTATGATCACGGGTATTAGGATGATGCTCTGTGGCCGTGGATAGGTTGTGCAGTTGCATGTAAAATATCCTGGGAGATCCGATAGGCTGAGCTATGTGCTCGTAATTAGTCCTGGGATGCTCTTTCAAGGTTTTTGCATGACCACATGTAATATTTCCCTGGGAGATCCAATAGGTTGAGTTGTGTGCTCGTAATTAGTCCTGGGATTCTCTTTTGAAGTTTTGTGGAGGTCACATATAATATTGCCCTGGGAGATCCAATAGGTTGAGCAGTGAGCTCGTAAAAGTCCTAGGATGCTCTTTCAAGGTTTTGTTGACACATGTAATAAGTCCTGAGGATTCTACAGTATGGCCAGTGATGATGAAGACCTATAGGTGGTGGGCCTACATCCAACATGAAAAAGGGCTGGATTTGTAGAACTTCCTATGACGAGAATAATTATGAGATAGCACCAATGATCGAGATGAAGAGTACAGCAGCAGTGACAATGATGCTCCGTGATCCAGTGATGATGATCCAGCTCCAGTATTGAAGACTTGTGCCTATATGTATTGATTACTTGTGTCAAGAGAATACCTTCCTAGTTAAGAGGGAGTGTTGATGTATTTGTAACTTCGGAAGATATTCACTTGTATATTGTATGTATTACATTTCTACTTTATTATATCCCCAACAAAGATGTATTATTCCTTCGATTGGAAGTGTCGTCATGTGTACTTGCAAGTGTCGCAAGTTATATTGTAAGTGTCGTAACTTATACTTGATGGGTTATTAGACCACCTTGTTGGGGTTGGCTCGGTATGAGTCATGTGGGTCAAAGGGTTATTAGACCACCCTATTGGGGGTCAGCCCAGTCATCATTATGTTATGTGGTTAAGTTAGGGGTGACCTAGTTGAGTAAAGGTCAAGTGATGTAGTGTATAAATAGAGAGTGTGTCTCTCTCATTTTACACATTCTATTGTTCACTCACTTTGCCTTAGTGAGAGAAGAGGAGGATGCGCACAAGTGGAGGAGGAGCATGCTGCTATAGATACCTATCTCTTGGGTTTGATCATGGTGATCATTGTATTGATTCTTATTCTATCTCTGAGGAAGTTGCAGGGTTTTCACCTTCTTGGTTTTCCCCAGTGAAATGTTTTGTGTCTCTTGTCTCTTGTCTCTTATGCTTGATATGTTGTACATATTGTTCTTTCAGTTAAGATCCTAGATCAAAATGTATTAAATTCTAAAAAACTAATAGGGAGAATACACACACACCGCATATACATAGTATTTACATTGAATCCAATAAACATCAAGGGAAAAATGGGGTATTACAACTCCCTCTCCCTTAAAATAACACCATCCTCGGTGTTCTCAAAACTGAACAAAAATGGGAATGCCTCTTTCATGGCATCCTCCAGCTCCTAGGTGACCTCTTCTAGGATAAGGTGCCTCCATTGAACCTTTACCTCCCCTATGGCCTGGTTCCAGAGCAGGGTAACCTTAC
The DNA here is from genome assembly GCA_027924585.1 of Larix kaempferi. NCBI lineage: Eukaryota > Viridiplantae > Streptophyta > Pinopsida > Pinales > Pinaceae > Larix > Larix kaempferi. The sequence continues at coordinate 7,666,344 of BSBM01000789.1, read as the reverse complement.
TGTCGAGGATGCATATAGGCTCCACCTGGAACTCTCCCTCTGGTTCCACCTGTATCACATGCCAATCAATGATATGATTAGGATCATGTACATATTTCTTAAGAAAAGATACATGGAAAACATTATGAGCTTTCATGTTAGTAGGTAATGCAATCCTATATGCAACATGCCCTATCCTATCAAGGACCTTAAATGGTCCAAAATATCTTGGTTCTAACTTGGCACAACTTCCCAACTTCATGGAACCCTTTCTTGGTTTCAGTCTCAAGTCGACCTGATCCCCAATATGAAACTCCTTATGCATTCTTTTCATATCTACATAACTTTTCTGTCTATCCCGTGTTGCCTTCAAATTCTGCCTGATCTTCACAAACTCTTACTCCATTTCCTCAATCATTTCTGGTCCAAGCACCACCTTGTTCACTGGGATGTCCCAGTTCACTAGAGTTCTGCATCCTTTTCCATACAACACTTCAAAGGGACTCCTTTTCAATGATGCTTGACGTCCATTGTTGTAAGCAAATTCCACTAAGTGTAAATAGTCTTCCCACTTAGATGGCTTGTCCATCACGTACATCCTTAACATGTCTTCAAGAATATGTTGTACTCTCTCAGTATGACCATTCATTTGAGGATGATAGGCTGTGCTAAACTTCAACTAAGTTCCTAATTCCTGGAATAATCCTTTCCAAAAATTAGATGTGAACTTTGTGTCACGGTCTGAAATTATTGCCTTGGGAAATCCATGCAATCTGAATGTCTCTCTCACGAAGATATTTGCTATGTCATTGGCCTTGTCAGTGGAATTAACTGGAATGAAATGAGCTACCTTTGATAGCTTGTCCACCACCACCATGATTGCATCGTGTTCCTTCATTGTCTTTGGAAACCCTATTATGAAATCCATAGAGATCACTTCCTACTTCCACTCTGGAATGGGTAAGGGCTGTAACAATCCTGCTGGATGTTGGTGCTCTGCCTTGACCTGTTGACACTTTTGACACCTAACAATGTACTCTGCTATGTCTTTCTTCATTCCATGCCAAAAGTATTGCTTACTTGATGTTGTTATAGTATTCTGATATCCTGGATGTCATGAGTATGGTATTTGATGTATCTCATCCATCACCAACTTCTTCAAATACACACTGTTTGGAATGTATAGTCTAGTGTTTTGATAAATGAGAACATTACCCTCACCTATCTAATATTTTGCATACTTTTCATCCATAACATCCTGCTGCAATTTCTCCTTGATCTGAAGGTAGACTTCATCATTATTTTGAGCCTCTAAAATCCTTGACTTCAAGTCTGATTCACACCTACTTACTACTGCAATATGAAATTTTATGATGAGTGCATCAACAACTTTATTCTCTTTTCCTTTAACATGTTTTATTTCCAAATCAAACTCACATAGAAAATCCATCCATCTAGTTTGCTTAGCATTCATATTTGGTTGGTCAAACAAATATTTTAAACTCATGTGATCCGTCCAGAGTTCAAATCTTCTTCCCAAGAGATAATGCCTCCATCTCTTGAGAGCATGAACTATGGCTACTAGCCCTAAGTCATGGGAGGCATAGTTCATTTCATGATCTTTCAGGTTCCTTGACTCATAAAAAATTACAGAACCTTCCTGCATTAGTACTCCACCGAGTCCTCCAATGCAAGCATCAGTGCATACCACGAAATCCTTACTAGGATCTGCAATCTTCATAATATGGGCACTAGTGAGCAATTTATTCAACTGTTGGAAGCTCTTCTTACATTTCCCAGACCATACAAATCTGATACTCTTCCTCTGCAATGAGGTGATTGGGTGAGATATCTTGGAGAACCCTCCAATAATTCTTATGTAGTAACCAGCAAGACCCATAAAATATCTTACATCTGCAACATTCATCGGAGTAGGCCAATCCATTATGGCCTCTATATTCTCAAGATCCACTGCAATACCTTCTTGTAGGCCAATACAACTGATGCTCTCTAAGAACTTGAAACACCATCCTTAGATGCTCATTATGCTCTTCTTCATTCTTAGAATACACAAGGATGTCATCCAAGAACACAATCACAAACTTATCCAAGTATTTATTGAGGACACTATTCATGAGGAACATGAATGTGGCAGGTGCATTGGTGAGACCAAATGGTAGCACTGTGAATTCGTAATGACCATACCTAGTCCTGAAAGTTGTCTTATGAATGTCCTCTTCCTTAATCCTCACTTGGTGGTACCCTGACCTCAAGTCAATCTTGGAGAACACTCTAGCTTCCTTCATCTGATCAAACAAGTCATCAATCCTTGGAAAATGATACTTGTTCTTAACTGTCACTTTATTGATTTGTCTGTAATCACTACACAGCCTCAATGTTCCATCCTTCTTCTTCACAAATAGCACAAATGCACCCCAAGGGGATACACTAGGTCTGATATATTCTTTGCCCATTAATTCTTGCAGCTGCATCTTCAACTCAATCAGCTCAGGTCTACTCATTCTATAAGGAGCCTTGGAAATTGGTGTTGCTCCTGGAACAAGGTTAATGGAAAAGTCAATATCTCTCTTGGGTGGTAGTCCCGACACTTCATCCGGAAACACATATTTGAACTCTTGCAACAATGGGAAGTCTTCTATCCTTGGTCCTTTATCTTCAACTGAATCTGATGTATGCACACCATACAATTGACAACCTTTCCTATAGAACTTTCTCACCTGTAGGGATGAAATCTTCCTCACTGAAGCTTGCTTTGGAATTCCTTTTACCAGCCTTGGATTTCCTTCATTATCAAGGCATTCAAGTGTTTTCTCATAACATTCTAATTTGGATCTATTCCTTTCCAACCAATCCATGCCAATTAAGGCATCATATAATCCTAAGGGTAAGAAATTCAATTCTGCATGAGTGAGGAGTCCATTCAATTCTATGGGACACTTCCCCACTACTTCACTTACCTTCCTCTTGGTGGCTATGGCTAACTGGATTAGCCAATCCTTACTATGCTTTACTTTACCAAGAGAACAACTTTCAACTACCCCAGGAGGTACATAACTATGAGTAGACCCTGGGTCAATCAAAACAGAAAAAAAAAATTGCTTAGCAATCTTACCTTCAACCTTCACCACTGTTGATTGGTGGTATGCTTGACTGTCATCCAATGCTTCATAGATCCCAGGAACTGCTCTTGCCATGCCTCCCACTATATTTTCTCCTTCAATGTTTTGCATGCTCCTCGGGTACTCCCTTTTAGTTGTACAATATCTCTGCATGTGGTTTCCTCCACATCCCCAACATTGAAGTGGTCCTCTCTGTGCTTTGTCTGCTGCTACTACCAGCTTAAATCCACTCCTAGCTTGCTGTCCCCGTGGAAAGGTTTTTGGTTGATTTCTAAGAGGTGGTTTAAATCCACTTCTTCTTGGTTCGAACCTGCCCTTAGGATTACCTTTCCATGTTGACTGCATTTCTGATTTACCTTTACCCTTCAAATAGCAATGCTCTGCCATTCTAATGGCTTCTTCCAAGCTTAGTGGACTAACAAACTCAATCCTATCTCTGTAACTCTGTGATAGACTACCAAGGAAACATTGGATATTGACTCTTTCATCCTTAATTTAGTCCAAATACCTCAGCAACTCTAGAAACTTATGGACATGCACATCCATAGTGTTATTCACAAGCGTGAGTTCATTGAAGTATTTCCTTTTATTATCGTAGTACCTAGATGACAGGTATTTATCCTGAAAGTACCTCTGGAATCTGTTTCGACTAATCTGTCTTTCACTGATTCCTTTCACCTATATGAGGTGATCCCACCAAATAGAAGCTCTTCCACCAAGGTTATAAATAACAACCTTAGCCTTTTCATTCTCTGAATATTCATGTATTCTGAAGTACTTATTCATTCCAAGAAGCCATGCCTTTGCTTCTTGACCTTCTTTACCTTCACCATCAAAAGTGGGAGGTCTTACCTTTCGGAACTTGCCCTACGGAATACCTCTGTACTTCTTTCTGTTCCTACTCCTACTGGGAGTATGCCTTGGGTTTCCTTGAGAACCCTAGGAATCAGCTGACCTACTAGAATTAGATCTGGAAGAGGGTGTTCTGTGTTTTCTTCCCACAGAATTCCTTCTAGGGCTTAGATTCCTACTCCTAGAACGACCCCTCGAATGACTTTCTCTGTTAATTTCTTCTCGACCCTCATTGCTCGAATTAGAACCACCATTTACTTTCTGCTATAGATTTGTGAGACTCTGAAAGATAGTTGCATTAACTTGATGTTGCTCTTCTTTCGCTTTCATCAACCGTTCATTAAATCTTACCATGGTCTCAGCCAAGTTTTGGGGTGTTATACGTGCCCTCCTTCCATCAAAATCTATGTCTGCATGTGCTTCCTGCACATTTTATCCTATAAAATCTTCCTCCAGCTCGTAAGGATGTTCGTAAGTGTCCTTGGCATCATCAAAGTTCGCCCTCTTTACTTATCTGCATGTGGCCTTTCTGGACTACTCAACTTACCGTTGTTGCTGCTGTCACTGTGCATAAGAGAAACATCTATTAGACATTACAAGCATACAATAAATCTTATACATCCATTCAAATATGGAATTCATTGGAAAATCAATAAATTAATACACATTCATCCAAAACCCGTGTCATGGACGCATTCTTTGCACATAAATATTTCCATGGATTGGCCCAATAGCTCCAGTACTATAACCGAAGCTCCGATAACACTCTGTAGCATCCCTAGATCACCTCAGTGTCCTTTAGAGGAAATGGGAGATCCTGATACTTTTTTTTTCTTTGAAATGGTTTCATTCACACCTTTCTTCAATTTGCACCACTAGATCCGCAATTCACAATCCGCAACTCTCTTGGCTCTGCAATCTGCAATCCAGAAGTTGCCTCGGATCCATAATCTGCAATCTGAAAGTTTCCTCGAATCTGCAATCCGCAATCCACAACTCTCTTGGATCCGCAATCTGCATTTTGCCTCAGATCCGCAATCCACAATCCACAACTCTCTTGGATCCACAATCCACAATCTACAATCCCTCCTTCTGCAATCCGCATTGCGGAACACGGAATGGCGGAAGTATAATTATTTTGTCAACTGCCTTTCCGCAATCCGCAATACGCATTGCAGAAGTTGGGTTGCGGAAGTCCAACTTCAATTTACCGGAAAACTACTCTTTCCACAATCCGCATTGTGGGAGTCGGAATTGCAGAAGCCCAAACATGACTTTCCAAAAAACTTTCATCTACGCAATCCACAATCCGCATTGCGGATGCGTAAATGTGGAATCTCCTCCTCTACATCGGCAAACTTCCCATACTTGTTTCTCCCTTGTCCTTGGGACACATAAGGAAAGTATGGTACCATTGGAAAGCTCTTGGAAATCTCTTTCCACTTTTATGAATTTCTCATCCATTTGAGGAATATAACCTTGTCATTATCCCAACTAAATATTCCATCATAAATTCACTTATTCATGCCTTAAAACTTCTTAAAACTCTATCTGTCTTCTCCTATGAACTTTCCCCTTTCACTTGATCCACAGAGGGGTTCTGAAACACATTAGGGTATCCCCCTCCCTTCCCAAAGATCAGGTGTAGTCACACAACTCATTCATAGGGTTAATCAAACATATCACAACATGCAAGGTGCATAAAGTTAGGTCCAACAATTATATCTATCACATGCAAGACTTATAATGCATTAAATCATGCAATACAATGTTAGCATAACAACAATTCACCCTCATACTCAAGTTCACATATGATCTTCCTATCAATCGAATTGATACAAACATACATTCCATAACTGAACGTAAGCAAACATATTATAACAATGAAACATCATCATTCATCATAACAAGGAAGTACTTATCTTTTAACTTTCTGAAGTTGCCAAGCAACTCGCTAAGTGAGAGCAATGTTCCACCCAACCTTAGATATCTATCCATTTTGTATTCTTTCAGCTGAGAGATCACCCCCGAGCTGGGTTGTGTATCCACTAAGGAGGGCTATCAGGTTCTCTCACAGTCAAGGTTCCATCCCAATGCTAAGCCAATCTGCAGTTGGGTTTATCAAGCATTCCAGGGCATCTACCCATGCTAATCCAACCTACAGTGGGTTTATCAAGCATATAGGGATGTACTGGTCATGCTAAGCCAAATTCCAATTGGGCTTATCAAGCATACCTAACAACACATTCATGCCAAGACAACATACAGTTGGGTTTATCAAGCATATTAGGAAAGTTGATCATGCTAAGCCAACCTGCAGTGGGTTTATTAGGAATACAAGGATAACAAGGAAGGAATTGCAAAGATAGTGAGCTCAACCACAGAGCTGCAGGCATCTCAACACTCAGAAGACCCGACACCCCCATTACCTACCACACCCAACACAAGGAAGATCCTCTTCTCTGTTTCCTAGTCCCTCAAGGTCCCTTCCCTTCCAGTGTTATTCAAGATGGGCATAGAAAGGTCCAGTTACTATTTCTATGAGATTATAGCCTTCACTGGGTTTATGAAGAAACCCAACCTTCTTCCATAGTTCAACAAGCTGACTCCTTTCAGACTTGTGGGCAGGGCTCTGTTCCGCAATCTACTCTCTGCGGTCCAATCCTGGGTCCTCATGGTTTTCTCTGCACTTTTCAAGCTTTGTGATTCATCATAGGTTCTTATCACTCTGTCACGAGTAGAATCGGTTCGCTCACACAGTTCCTATGGTATTTTCTATTACACGGGAAAAGCACGATTATCTTCAGGCTTCCTCACGGCTCGCTCTATAGGTTTGCGTATGTCGGTATATCTCTACCCGTTCTCTCTCTATGGATGGATGGATCGTGAATGGAGAGTCATGAATGTATGAATTCCTATCCCCCCCCCCCACAATCGGGTAGTCAAACAGGTTATGTGAGTCTTCCCCAACAATTGAGTGCCTTCCAAGATAAGCAATCACAACCATGCACTGCCATACGAAATCGTAGGCATCCTCCATACTCCATCTGCTTCAGCAATAGGGTTTTCAACCGCCCTCTACAACCGAATTAATGTCAACAGGGAGGTGAAAAGGGTTCATAGTCAGACATGTGGAAACATGGGTACCAATCTCAAACCCCCTCACCTCTCCCTAGTGGATACACGTGGCCCCTTCTCATTAGTTGCCTCCTTAGGCAGCTTCTTGGTTATTTTATTCATTAATAAATAAATACATCATTTACATTTCTTCATGGCTTAACAACCCATGAATAATCAAACTATCAAATACTTGCCTATCTGATAACCTTAAACATCCACTAGTGGGGCCTTGGCCTTGAGCTCCACACTAGGGCGAATACACACAAACTACATATAGGCAGTATTTACATTGAAGCTAATAAACATCAAGCGAAAAATGGGGTATTACAAGAGATATTAGGGCATATGGTATCTCTTAGTGGAGCTTGGTAATGGGCATTATAGGTGGAGGATTTAGTTTGGACCAAAGATATAAAACTTCCTCAATTGTATAACATGAATGAATAAATGTGTTAATTATATATAAAGGAAAGTATATAAGAGAATTATATTAATAATATCAATTATATAGAAACACAAATCGATGAACTTAGCAAATATTTTTGTTATTTTTTGTACAATTATTGGAGCTCTAGTGTAAATTTGATCAAACACAAAGGGATTTTTTTGGTCTATTCCGTGGCTTCTGTAACCATTTTTTTGTTTTGTTTTTGGGAATATGTAACTTGTGAATATTTGAAAATTATATTACAATCAACTATAAGAGTCGAATTGGAAAATGAGTCACTTAGACTTTGGTGGTTCTTGATATTACACATATGCTTGAGAATAAATTTAGGCAATTGGTTTGACAGTAGTTAATGTGCTAATGAAATATTTTACTCAATTACATCTACAAGAAAATTTCAATTTCATGTCCTTCACTCAAACATGGCAGGACATTGGGAGGTTCATTTTGTCAGAGGGGATGCAGTGTGTTAGGGGTCCAGTTATTTGATTGTTTCAATAGGTATTCAATAGAAATTGATCATGTTCTATAGAATTTATGGATAAAAATGAACCTATTTTGGTTCTATAGTGGTTGAAGTGAGATACTAGAAGTAGAATTAGTTAAACAACTCCTCATTCTCCGTCATCATTCCAATTAGGTTTGTTTGAATCTTTATCCTTTATCTATTGAACACTTGAATTAACTTTGCAATATTGACTTTGAACTTTTCAATGATATCTATTTGATCAATTGTAAATGATTCTAGTGTTACATTTTTAGGTAGAAGAACAAATCACAATGATTATTATTCCTCCCAGTATTCTGCATTGACAAATAGAACTCCTATCCCATCTTATTGGAGAGGTCATAGTATGAGTGGAGCCATAAACGATCGTTTAAACAATGACAGGCCTATTGATATTTTAGTCACAGTTCCTCATTATGTGGTTATGATGCACCTGGACACAATAGGGATTGGGAACCAAAATTTGATTTATGCGAAATGGAAAAATCATTTGGAAGAGATAATAGTGAGAAATGCGATGATAGGTTTGATAATCATCAATGGTCTAGTTCATATCTTGCTAGTAAATATGAAAATGATGAAATCCTTAACCACTTACGGTTTATGATCTTGAATATAGATATTTGGTCAAAGAAATTTAGAAATGATTTGAGTAGTATAAATCCCCCTTTGTCTTGGGAAATATGGTTAATAGCATGGATAAATATACTTTTAGAAGAAATTTCCAATCTCCTAGGTCTGAATATAGACATGGGGGTAACATATGACACAAGGTTCGGGGGGGGATTAAGTTTGATTTCGGGTTCTAATTTTTTGATGAGGTTTGCCATCAGGTTTGTCCATATACATATACATATACATACAGATACAGATACATATGCATATACATATACATATACATATACATATATATATGTATATGCCCTTTAAAATGAAATATAGCATAAAATAATTAGAAATCAACATCAAAAAACATATACATGTAAGAATCATGATCAATAAACATATATTATTCATGATAAAATATAATCATCAATGGTCTTATTAAACATACATTACAATTGCAAATTGAAAAAAGTAGTAGAACATATTTTTCAAACTTCAAAATTTGAAAGGATGTCCATAATGTGAGATACCTATAATCCCTAAAAAATTCACAAAATTTAAAACATGATCAAAATTTAAACACATAATGCATCATGCAATTGAAAATTACAAAATGAAGTTGAACTATCTTCAATTTTCAAAATTTAAAAGGATATCCATGATGTCAGATAGTTATACTCCCTGAATTTGTTTCACAAAATTTTAAACATGGTCAAAAATTCTATTCTTGTGGCCTACTTGTAACATCATAAATCTGTAAAACAAGAGCACATGTAGTAAATGCACTAGAATTGTGATTATCATATTCATCAATAAGTGGAATTCTATAAGCAATAGGCTTAGGCTCATCACCATTATCACTAGTAGTGGAAACATCATCTTCTATTGCACTTGAAATAGGTGCAAACTATGGGTGACACGGGAACTAGATGAATCCACTAGTAGATAAAGTGAGATAAATGACTACGTGACTAAAACTTTTAGTCACGACAACAACAACAACAAAATTCTACTATTTTTTCCAACAAATGTATAAATGACCAATTTGATTGTCGGGTAAAAAATAATTAGTCACACACATAAACATGATTAAATAAATGACTAATTTGATTGTCGGGTAAAAATTTTTGTACTTGGGCATATGCATATTAGAAAGTTGTATAAAATATTAAATAGAATATATGAAATTAATTAACCCTAGTACTAGCAATTTCATCCAAAAATTCTGAATGGAAAGCAACCTATTTCACTTATTCCTCTTCCTCCTCACCTTGTCGTCTAGAGTGAAGATATGCTAATCAAAACATGTTTCACCCCTTGCAAGACATCTCGCTTATACAAGCAACTATTTTCATGTGGTTGGGGCCATGTGCATTAACTAGTCGACCTAGGTAAATTTGGCATAATATTAGATGCCCCCATGACCTCTTAGCCAAAGGGGTCTTTCAAGAGTGTTGTACACCAACTACAAATATACATTGTTAATTCTTCCATAATGGGAGGGCCTTGCTTGCAACATAAGAATATTAAACATAGGCTAAACCTAAAAGCCATAAATTGACAAAGCCCACATGAATCCCACCCAATTTTACCCTCACAAGAGTTAATGACCATCTTTTGTGACACCATTCACTGAATCAATGCATCCAAAACAATCATTGTTAATAATAATAATAATAATAATAATATTAAGATTGACAAGCTTCTACTATCCAAAGATGGTCAACTCATGGCTTTTGGCACTTGGAAAGTAACTGAAGATTTCAATGGACAGCGAACTGATTTCTTTCACAGACCCTTTATTGAAGGATAAGTAAACTATTGTAGTTTTCATAATTTTGAAAATGAAGTTTAATTGTTTTTTTTTTAGAAGATGTAAAAGCAAAATAGTCCGGTGGGACAGATTTTACATTGATATAGCAGGAAATATGCAGTTTTGAAAGTAGACGTAACAGTCTCATCAAGTGAACCCATATTATTTGGGCATGGTTGAATTCACTTTACAGTGAATACTGAATGTAATTCGGATCTCAAAGGATGAATGGAATTACACTTTTTTCTTTTGGAAAAAAAAAAAATTAAGATTGACAAGCTTCTTAATATTAATATTAATATTATTAGTATAATTAGTATGTTTTCTAATATTAATATAATATATTTTTTATATGTTTTCAATATACATTATATTATATATAATATAATAATATTAACTCATTTATAAAAATCAAATTCACATGGTGGGAATAAATTCAGAGAAAAGAAATAGGGGTTTTTTTCCTTCACTTTAACATTTCTATTAGCTTCCACTACAAACGGTATGCATATTGGCTACAGAGTTCCTATGCGAAATAAAAAAGGTAATTCAATTCTAACAAAATTTATCAACTATGAGTGTTTATCAATGGTAACCCACAAGCAATCCAGGGTAAGCGAAGTTATTATTTTTTTAGTAGTTTAATGAGGTTTCCCTAGTTTTAGCAGTTATAAGTTTACAAGGTTTCATATTTAATTGTCTAACTTGTAGATCTGGTGTTCAAATCTCTAGGAGGAACAGAGGGTCTTCAAAGCATATTAGCAATAAGTTGCTTGATTCTGCACTTAGTCATCTATATATGGGAGTGTCAAGGCTGGTTTCATAAGTGGGAGCTTGCTTGAAAGTTTGAAACTTAACAAAATATTCTCTTATGGTGATTGCTACAAGGAAGAGGATGCGACTCTTAGAGAGAGGGACCGATATGAATTGGAAAAACATAGGCATATATGTGAAATAAATCATATAAGAGATGAAGATGCTTCACGGTTAACCATTTTCCAATTTTGAACCATCGATATGCTTTGTTAAACCTTCTTGGGAAGGGAGGATTTAGTGAAGTGTACAAGGTAGACCTCTTTATTATTCATGAGTTATAGAAATTAATTGTATTATATGCTTATGTATTACATTGATTGGTTTCCATGTGAATGTTAAATTAAATTTTTTCATTGCAAAAGGTGAGGTAGACTTAAAACATATTAGCAGTCCAAATTATTTCTACTTTTGCCAAATGTTTACAAGAGATGTTTGGTATCTCTTAATTGTTGCTCTTGTTCCTCTTTTTTTGTGTCTGTACACGAGCTTGTGGATTTCTTTGGTAGATGCTTACCTATAACTAGATGAACAAAGAACTAACTGAAATGGATTGCTCAAACAGGCCTATGACTTGGTTGAGTATAGGTATGTAGCATGCAAGCTTCATGGATTAAATATGCAGTGGAGGGAGGAAAAGAAATAGAGTTATATTCATCATGCAATTTCGAGAATACACCATTCACAAGAATTTGGTGCATCCACACTTTGTGCAGATTTGGAATTTTTTTGAGATAGGTCACAATACATTCTAAAATTTACTGGAATACTATAGTGGTATGGCAATATTTGTGTGATCATCATGCTAAATTTGTTGGTGTTGTTCCTCCAGTTGTAATTTGTTCAAACTTTTTGTGTATACTGTTTAACATTATCTAAATGCAATGTAGAATATAACATAACTAGATACTATTTACAGGGTGATTCTGTGATGTAGCATGTTGGTTTTTTTTCCTCTTTTATTTTTGAATTCAAACCATGGTTAAAAAGGAGAATATGAAATCCCTTTAATTAAAATGGTGCATGCATATTTGAAAATGTAATCTTCTTTTTACTGGGAATCATTGCTAAACAGTAAAGAATATATCAAGAATTATTCATTTTTAAGATTAGATATGATTGTACAGATTTCCCCTCCCTATATAAGTAAAGAGAGTTCAAATATCCACCTTGGCCCTGATCACAAGGTAGTAGACATCTTTTCTAAAGTGCCAAATTATGGTTGCAAACTGAGCTTCCAACCATGATCTAAAAACCATGATATCTACCAAATGAAAAGAAATAGTATTGCAATTAAATGTGTCCTCTTGTGGAATTTGATGCTCAACCTCCATTCAAAGCCTATGTGAAGCAACTCAGAATTGGCCCAGTGGGATCCTTAGCATGTGCATCTAATGTTGTAGTATGTAAGGGGGTTGGACAAAGAGTTTACCTCTCAACTCTAGGAAGTGCTCCACATAGAAGGCCATGTTGGGCATCAACTCACACTCAGCGGGTTGAGCCAAGTGACCTACATATATTCCCCATAAATATCATCTATGACAATACAGTTCATCTCATGAAAGCAATAGATCCTATGAACAATATGAAACGATTACCGTTCCTCACTTATGAATGAAAAGCCATGAAAATGGAGCAACCCATGTTAGCTACTTGGATGATTATTTTGTAGCATGAATCAAGGACTCAAAGGCTATATATATTGAAATATCCATGAATATTGTTAGCTCGAGTCTGTATTCCTTGAGTTATTAAATGTGCTAGTGTTTTAGGTTTACGACTCTCCTCCGAGAAGGCTCAGGTCTAAATTACAATATCATTGCTTGGTTTTATGAGATTAAAGGTTACTTGTGTTTTTTCAAGATTATTTACACATCTTGAATGCTTGTCAATATTCCCACATAATTTCTGCTAACCGCAACATAACATATCTTGATTTTTCTCGGAAGCTAAAATAAAAATATTGATTATAACCAGGTTGCAGCATTATGAAACTTGTTTGTGGCCACCAAGGATACGAACTTGTGCACACATACCAGATAAATAATCTATTGAGGGTTTTGTGCACCATTCTTGAGCCTAAGAACTATTTGGAAACACTATCAATTCCAAAAATCTATATGGCAAGCTTTCATATTGTATTCTGCATTGTTGGCAAATGTTAGATTCACTAGAGACAATATCATTACACCTGAGATGTCTAGATGTCTTCTACATTGCTTAAAATAATCTGGTGAGTATTGTAGGAGTCATCATCCTTAACATCTTGATCATTGTGTTGGTCAAGTGTCAGGGAATAATCTACTTTTTCATTCATTTCACTACAAATTTTATTCCATTTAGGGAAGTTTAAGGGGGGGAATGTGACACATATTATATATTCCATAGGTTCTTTATATACCATGGGTTTTTTGGGTAATTTGTAGCATTCTAGTGCTTATTAATTTTAATGAATGTTAATGACATTGATATATGTTGATTTCTTGATGCTATGGATAGGATCAAGAAAGATGATAGGATGATCCAAATTGAGGGTGTCGAGTCCCTTTCAGAACGTGACAGAACGTGACCTTAAGAAATCTTGTCAAGATTGTGGAAAACTCGGTTTATTTTATATTGAGGAAATGCAACAACAGGTAATTAATAATTTCTTATTATTTTCTCAAGTGTAGAAGAATTCGTTCATTTTAGAATTTGTAAATTTTATTACTATTAACCATATGTGGTTGAAGTTAGCAATGATAAATATTTGAAGTAAAAAAAATGAAGGATTTTTGCTATGTAAGGCATCTCTAACATTTTGACTTCATTTTATAGTTTTGTAGTTGGTATATTATTATGGCGATAATGGATTTCGATTGTAAATTATATCATTCTTTTTACAACTTTGCAAAGGGAAATCAATGTATAGAAGGAAACAAGAAAATGCATCTTTAACAATTGCAGGACAACTTTATTAAGGGGAAGAAATTGCAATTTTTTATAAGGAAAAATATAAAATTTAATGATGACATGCTTTATGGGAGCTGATTAATTTTAAATGTAGGCCTCCATCATGCATTTATCGTATCCTAGGCCTGGGCCTACATTTTGTACAACATCCCACCTAAACAAATCTACTTTTCTCTAATGATCATTGAGCTGACTTTAACACATAAGGAGTACATACTACTATAAATAGGGGATAAATAGAACTAATGACCATTTTTCCATTTTATTTTTTTTCACAATAACAAATCGACTTTTCCTAACTATAATTGTTGGTGTTCTTTTGATGCATCATGCAGAGGTTTTAAAGCAAGTTTAGGATTTGTCTTACTAGGATGGGGATAGTATTCTCTCTCATAGGGAGTTATGCATTGTATTATATTTGATAGAATGATAATTTTGATGGTTGAGATGGTAAATTTATTACTAGAAATTGGTACACATCATAATAAATAGTCAACTCCATGGAAGACAATAAGGTTTGTTGTGGAAGACAATAAGCTTTATTGGGAATTAAGGAAATCCTTCTATATCTTTTTTGATGTTTTTTAAACTTGATGCATGTATAGGTTATATTTAACTAAACTTATTTTGTAGAGTGAACTTTCATTCTTCTATTTAAGGGTGCTAGCTCAATGGAAGAGCACCTGCCTTATAGGTAGGAGGTTGGTGGTTCGATTCCTCCATGACCTATCTACAGAAATCAACGACTAATTAAATGACTACTTAACAATAATCAATGACTAAATAAATGAACAATTAACAACAATCAATGACTAAACAAGTGATCATTTAACTACACATAATGACTAACTAAATGACCAATTAATTGCAATCAATGACCCGTTAACAACAAATAATAACTAAATACATGACTATTTAACATCAATCAATGACTAAATAAGTGACCAATTATCAACAATCAATGACTAAATATATGACTAAACCGATCAATCATTACAACCAATAAATGACTAAAAATTTTTAGTCACGTATTTATTCGCATTATAAGTGACTGGAAATAAATGACTATTAGTCATGTGACTAAATTTGGACATTTATATATGATTTTTAGCAGTTTTTTTAGTCATTTATCTCACCTTTTCTACTAGTGATCTTTCTCCACACTACTTAAGATAAGTCCAGATAAGATAATTTATTAATGGCCAATTACAAATTACTGAAAACCTAGACAAGGCATTACAACCATGTAGATAATAACATTTCTTTTTTCTTGAATATGGTTGTTAACTTGATAAGGTTAGGATTTTAGCTCCATACATTTTAAATTTTTCTAAAAACTATTTAAAAAAAATTAAATTCACCCTTCGTTTCAAGTTTTCCTTGAGGTTCATCTTGAGCTTTGGAATGAGATCCATTTGAGGTTCAAATTTGCTTCAAGTTCGCGTTGAGGTTTGTATTGAGGTTCTCCTATCAAGTTTGGTGAAACTGATCTATTTTTTTTTTCATTTTTGCTGAATTTCAAGCCTCAAGGTTGAAGTTGATTGAACCCTATGACTTAGGGGGTAACCAATCAAATTTGACTTCGAATCTAATTGAAAAATAATTTTGGCATGGTCAGGGGATTATTGAGGCTACTAATGTGTGCAAATCCTCTTCACCTAGCATTACAATTTCTACAGCTTCAAGCTAGTGTTAGGATATTCCTATACTCCATCCTAGGCCTAGCAGCATTTTCATTATTTGCATTTTCAGTCATGCATGCACTTTTAGGGTTTGCATGCATTATTTAGGGTTTGCATGCATCCTAGTCATCAGTCCCAACACCTAGCCCTTAGTTAGCCATCCCTCGGAGCTTCCTTCCACTCAGTTTAAGCCCTCCTAGAGCTTAGTGTGCCCTCCTTTCACCTACTTCATGAGAAAGGCGCCCTTCCTTACCTACCATTTAGTTATCTTCAGTTCTCTCCTTGATTTGAGGCTAGACTGACTCTCAACTGACTGTATCACTCCGATGGACCTCCAGTGAGAATTGACTGCCCATTCTAACTTCAGTTAGCTCCCCATGCACCCTCCACTGAGCCTCCTTCATTTAGTTAGTTCCGGTTGCACTCAGTTACACCTACCACACTCAGTTAGACTCAGTTTGACTAATGGTTGACAGTTACTTGAGCATTGATGACTCCACTGATGATGAGATAGACTACTAGTTGTGCTCCAATGACACTCCACTGATCTTTTGATCACTCCATGAAGGCTAATTTGAATTTCCACCTTAGGCATTCGAATCCTCATGCATTGTACTATTTATTTGTCCATATTGTGATTAATTAATTAGTGTTTGAAGTATTTTTGCTTCTATCCGAGTTCTATTGTATTATTATTCTATTGCTCATTACACTACATTGACCACTCTTCTTCTATCTTCCTGCTTAATCATAATTACTCTTGTGAGGTATACATCATCTCTTAGATCTGCTATGAGGATTTTCACATGGTATCAGATCATGTTGAGAGTATTGTTTCTCTCCATTCCTGAGAGTTTTTTGTAGGTTATTATCAAGATTTCGAGTGCAGCAGTTTCTGCATTTTTGCATCAACAGCAGTTGCAGATATTCTCTATTGTTTTTGCAGGTCGTCTACAGCTTCAATGTATTCAAAATAAATCCCTCCTCTTTCTTCATTCAACTATGATGAATGGAAACCAAAAATGATAGCATATTTGAAGAGCCATGATCTCTTTGATTGTTATTTTGAAAGAGAGTTCGAATCCTCTGAAGAGAAGATTGACTGGTTGAATAAAGGTGACCAAGCCTTTGGAAGGATGATGCTTGCTATGCCTAATTACATAATGTACCAAATCATTGATGATGTTGAAACTCCAAATAAGCTATGGGTCCATCTGGATGAAAGATTCGGCGAACATAATGAAGGATTTGGTCCAAACCCCTTCAAGAGCAAGCAAAGTGATGCATTCGCCCTCCTTGATGATGTCATTGATCATGAACCAATATCAAACACATCTCATATTGATGTTGTCCACAAAGAAGAAGAACTTGCAGATTCTACACTCATGCTCCAAATTTCTTCTCTTTCTATGCCAGCTCACACTCTAGATATTGCAGAAGGTCCTAAATCCTCTCTTGCAGAGTCTGTTGATCTGCATCATGATCTATTGAATGTTTCGGAGGTCAAATCAGCTATTGGAGGTAATGCATTCGCTCTCCTCAAGCAATCACCTATTATTTACTACTATATGATCATTATTCCATGCTTTCAGAAGGTTATTGAAGAATATGGCCATTGCCATTCGCATGGGATAAATTCTCATGCACTTATTGGTTTTGATCTCACCTCTTATGGTTCAAAGGAGATCTCAAGAAACCATGATTCAAGTCTTGGATATAATTTGGATTCTAAGCAATCACTACTTGGGATAATTTCTCATGCATATGATGGTTTTGATCTCACCCCTGCTAGTTCAAAGGAGATCTCAAGAAACCATTCTTTAAGTCTTGGATCTGATTTGGATTCAAAACATTTACTATTATTTGATGGTTCTTTTTGGCATAATCTCACCCATGATGGTTCGAAGGAGAAGACAAAAGACTATCTACACATTCATAGATTTGATCCTACCTCAGCTGATTCGAATCATAGGTTCAAGGATCATCCTCATACTTTTGGATTTGTTCTCATCACATTCGATCTGAAGAGCAACTACAAGCACATGCCTTTTGAGCATGATCCACTTCTTCCCAAGAAGAAGATACCTCCAGACATATGACCAAGCATCACACTTGCTTGAGTTTGGAGCATTTATTTTTGTGTGTGCCTTACAGTCTATTTTGAGGGGGGGTATTTTTCCCATGAGGTTTTCCCCATTTCCTCGGTTTATTGACTGTTATTATTCATTGTATTGGGTGACCTTTGGTCTTAGTTACCAGGGCCCAGGATGGATTAAGGGGGGTTGTTAGGATATTCCTATACTCCATCCTAGTCCTAGCAGCATTTTCATTATTTGCATTTTCAGTCATGCATGCACTTTTAGGGTTTGCATGCATTATTTAGGGTTTCCATGCATCCTAGTCATCAATACCAACACCTAGCCCTCAGTTAGCCAGCCCCCGGAGCTTCCTTTCACTCAGTTTCAGCTCTTTTAGAGCTTAGTGCGCTCTCCTTTCACCTACTGCATGAGAAAGGTGCCCTTCCTTACCTACCATTAAGTTATCTTCAGTTATCTTCAGTTCTCTCCTTGATTTAAGGCTAGACTGACTCTCAACTGACTGTATCACTCCGATGTACCTCCAATGAGACTTGACTGTCCATTCTGACTTTAGTTAGCTCCTCATGCGCCCTCCACTGATCCTCCTTCATTCAGTTAGTTCCAGTTACACTCAGTTACACCTACCACACTCAATTAGACTCGGTTTAACTGATGGTTGACAGTTACTTGAGCATTGATGACTCCACTGATGATGAGATAGACTACTAGTTGTGCTCCGATGACACTCGAGTGATATTTTGATCACTCCATGAAGGTTAATTCAAATTTCCACCTTAGGCATTCGAATCCTCATGCATTGTACTATTTATTTGTCCATATTGTGATTAATTAATTAGTGTGTGTGAAGTATTTTTGCTTTTATCCGAGTTCTACTGTATTATTATTTTGTTGCTCATTACAATGCATTGACCACTCTTCTTCTATCTTCCTGCTTAATCATAATTACTCTTGTGAGGTATACATCATCTCTTAGATCCGCTATGAGGATTTTCACAGCTAGGGCATAGAAGTAAGTAGGCTATCTATTTGTGGAGTTGATGGGAAGAGCTCCACTCTTGCAAATGTTATTGTTCTAAAGGGGGGTAGCAATGGCTTACTTACATCTGCTCAACAAGGGACATCGATAATTTTGTTTCGCTTGTTAACTATGGCCAAACATCTACAAGTGAACTTAATATGGCCAAAGCATTAGTGTAGAATCCTCCAAGAATTAGCACGCCTCCTTAGGTCAAGTGAATTTAGTGTTGTTTAAGTTTATCCATTTTTCTTTGTAATATGGATAATCATTGAATACATTTGGGTTTCTTTTTTTCATTTATCTATTGAAACTCAAAAGCTAGAGGAATTGGCCTTGAAGCAATCTGAACCCTTCTATGCCAAAACCAATAGTACAATTTAGCTTCAATACAGGGAAACATTTTTTGTTTTGGGCATTTAGCGATAATTTGTAGGTATTCATAATATTTTCTAGTGTATCCATAACATGGTAATTTTTAGGGGGCGAAATTTCACCAATTGGCTATTTTTGGGCTGTTTTTCAAAAAACAAATTCGCTAATTGGTCATTTTTACTCTGAAATATGGTCCATATTTACATAAAATTTGTTTTTTTATAAAAATACTCACCAAAATTTACAAGTTTCAGTAGTAAATTGTATGTTTCATATTTAATATTAGCCCACCTATCTATATATATGATTTTTTCATTCCAAAAAATCACCTATAATACTATACTTAGTTATACTATTAGAATCCTTAAAAAATACCTTGATCCATTACCATTATTAGGTGCATAACATGGAAAGAGAAATATGTATGCCTTAGAAGATCTAGGTTAATTGTTTGTAAACTCATATGTGTAATCTAAATCTTATGGTGTATATTCTATTAGTTTTATTTATGGATCCCCTTCATCTTAGATATGTAAACTAATGGCTTTTTCCAATTATTGCAATTATCTCAATCTTGAGGATAAATCTCAATACCTTGGTTACCATCTGAAGGATAATAGATTTAGGTTCTGTGATTGGCTATGGATAATGAGGAAAATTGAAATAAATTTTCGACAATGGAGCTTCATATTTCTGTCATTGGGAGGAAGACTAACAGTGATCATATATGTTTTGACAAGGATTCTAGTCTAATGGTTCTCTTTGGATAAAATACATGTTTCTATTATGAATATGATAAGACATAAAATCTTTAATTTTCTTTGGTTTGGTGCTACATAGAATGAGAAGATTCATTTGGTTAGGTGGGACAAATTATCTCTTCCTAAATTTTTGGTAGGATGGGATATTAAAAATTTACACTTGTTTAACATGGCCATGTGTTTGAAAAGATTATAGAGAGGATTATGTGTCTCTGGTCTATGGAGTGATATAATTAAATCTAAGTATTTTAAAAATAAAAATCTGGTTCAATGGTTCAAGAATCCAATTAAATCTATCATAGGTGTATCCAATTTTTGGAATGGCTTTGTCCGAGCTCTCCCTTGGATTAGTAAACGGATAACTTGGAAAGTAGGTAATGGTGCTCAAGTACTGTTTGGGGTGGACCCCTTCATTGGAGGTGAGGATAAATTTGTTCTTTTTTCTTATTTAGAGATTACCTAGAAGAATTTGGTTGTTTCACTTTGAATCAATCAGAAGGCCTACTTGCGTGAGGCCTTCCAGTTCATATTGTTTCCTAGTTGAGGACTTGGGTCTTGGAGGTGAATGGGCCAATGAGTGGAATTCTTATATAAATACTCTCTCTAGTGTTGGTATCAGGTTAAATGATGAAGAAGAGAGGCTCGTTTGGGCATGGAATGGGGCAACTGGTCAGGTAAATGCTAAAAATTCTTACGAATCTATTTCAAAATTGTGGCATTAGAGACTTTGGAAATGGTGCATTCCTATGAGAATTAAATGCTTGTATTAGCTTTGTTTGGATAATTATATTCTGACATGGAAGAATCTGATTAAAAGGGCTTGGTCAGGTCCTAGTTATTGCATTTTGTGCAAATTACATGGTGAATTTGTTTCACGTCTTTTTGTGCAATGTAATTTTTGCAAAAGTATATGGTATAAAATCAAACATGCTTTACAGATTTCATAGGTTTGGCGTACTGACTCAATTGAATAAAATTTTAGACATTGGGTTGTAAATGTTAATTCCCACTATTTTCTCATTGTATTTGTATCCTGGGGCATATAGAATACCAGGAATAAGGAAATTTTTTATAAGAAGATTCCTAATGTGGAGTCTTTCTATACAAAAATTTTGGGGCTGTATAAGGTATTTCAAACTAAGGAGAAGATAAAGAAATGAAGACAATTAACTGACCCTCCAAAGTTTGTCAATTATGTAGTTGGTTTTTTTGAAGGGGTTGCACAATAGGGGGAGTGCGGATGTGGCAGGTTATTATGGATTGATGAGCAACATCATTTCAATCTTTGAATGAATGGAGGTCACGGAACAATATTCATAGTTGAACTCCTTTCTTTATAGGGGTTATTACAATTTTCTTCACTTGTTGGTATTGACTCCATACATATTTTTGGTAAGCCGACATACCAGATTACTCATTTCATATTTTTCATATATTATCATTAATCATGTTTATACAGAGCATAATACTATTGTTGATGATATTTCAAAGCTTGCTCTGGAAGGAACTGAAGGAATTATACAAGTGGTCGAGTACCTAGAGGGTTCCATTACTTTTGAAGACTTCTTTCCCTTCTATAATTATTAGTTTGACAGCTATAGATGGAATTCTTTGGTTGTTTTCTGTTGATGTGATTATGGTGGTTAACGTTTGAAGGATTATAGTCTTTTTGGATCAGAATTTTGTATTTTGGTATCATATTGTGCAGTACATATGTCAATACCCTATGATGTGGATGGGAATTGATGGTCTACTTCTGTAAGTACTTTGCATTTTTTATATATCAGACATTGTAAATATTTGGTTCTTTGATCCTAATGAATATCAAGAATTGATTTTTTTTTTACTCATTTTTTAAATCCTGTTGAAAAAAAAGGATCTTGCTTTTGTTTACCTTTAGTAACATAGACTATCGCTCTGAAAAATTATATCTAGCAAGATTCCTTGCAATGAAAATGTAAGATGAGGAGATAATGGGGAAAGTGTTAGTTGTATAGTATTTGTACTATTTCATTTTACCCATATACTTTGCTTCATTATCCAAATTTCATAGGACAAAATCCCATAATACTTGTAGTCCATTTGTACTGCATTGCATTGAAATTATTATCTTGTCTACAAAGTGTTACTATTCTAAAGCCTATATAGTATTGTGTGCTTGATTCTTGAAGAATTTTGTAGCAAATTCATTTGGAAACATGTTCATGACATCTTGACTTTCATTCACAACCATTTATTTTTCATAACATCTTTGAAATCATTCCCAACTTTTCCTTATGTGTGAATGATCAACAAGGAGTGGAAAGGGGATAACCACCCATAGTAAGAACATTTCCATGGTTGTACCCGATGCTAAGCCCTGATATGCACTTTTTTTAATGTTTATTCCATTGTATTTAAGTTTAAAATCTGTATTTCTTTTAATATCTGAAGCTTGAAGATAAAGCTCTTAAATAAAAGGATCATCTTTTCGATTACTTTTAGTAAGATAGTATAGGATTCCTGATAGAAAAACAAATGTAATTTGAGAAAATAATAGGAGAAATTTAACATATATAGCATATCTATTATTTCAATACTCATAGGATGGAATCTCTTAATTGCATCAAGAGGAGCAAGGTGCTCTACAACCTAGTATAAGGGAGATGTTGTCACGTAACGTAGAGTTATGTCAAAATTAAAAAGTAATTAAAAAAATCATGTCGACACATAAAATAAAAATTTAAAACCAAATGAAAACTAATTAAAAAAATCCATGTCAGCTCATAAAACAAAAAAATGAAAACCAGCATAGATCCATGTTAAATCCAGATCTATCAAGCACCAAGAGAGATCAAATTTCTCGAGGTGTAATTTTTATTGGATATGTAAAAGATTTAAGATAAAAAAAATTACACCAAAAGAAATTGGATCCCTCTCGGTGCTTGATAGATCCAGGGTTAAGATGGATTTATGATGGTATAAAATAATCATAATTCATTTCTCCTACATTGAATTTGGATTCTTCACTTGTCTACAAATCAATACTAAACAAATTTTTGAAGACATGATAATACAGTGTGGTTGTTTAGTGTTTCTTAAACACTTTAGAGTAAATCCAACTCATTCTAAACATTTTTCATTACATTAGAATCAATGTTTTATGTTCATCTGAACTTGTTTCAAATCATTCACAACTTTTCCTTATGTGTGAATAAACAATAGGGAGTGCAAGGGATAGGCACGCCTTGTCAAAACATATTCCATTGAGGTAAAAAGTAAGCCATTACATAATGGGGGAAATATAAGTTGTAATTATCTATATTATTTTATACTAATCATACTTGCTTCATGCTCTAGATTTCATATGACATACTTCGTTAATAATCATTACTCATTTGTACCACTTGAATTATTAGCTTGACTATAACTCGACATTGTTCTGATTCGGTCCAAAGATAGTCTTCTACGGATTTTAAAAATGGATTTAGGTAAGATATAACAGACTTGTTACTTACACAACTTGAAATTCCTACTCCAAAAACACTTACTATGAGCTTATACATCTTATTTGGTCCATAGTTTGTCTTCTACAAATTTCAGAAAGAGATTAGCTCCAATATATTAGACATGTTTATTTTTGCACAATTGAAAATTCCTGCTCCAAAACATGCATGGATATATTTCATTGCATTGTCATAAAAAATAGACACTTTGAAAAATTAAATCATCATAGAAAATTAAAACCTTAGACGAGCATTTGTTGTATATTTCCCTTAAGTGGTAGACTAGCTAATTGTGAGAGTCACTTAGAGTGTCTTGAGGGACTAGGGAATCTGAAAGTAGATGTTGTAGGGGGGGGGGGTGAATGAATTTGGTTAGCATGAATAGGAATTTATAAACTACTGAGATCATAGTTTCTAGCTTAAGTTACTCCATACACATAATGGAGACCAAAGATCGAGACTCTTGCTCCCATTAACATAGTTCCAGAATATGCTTCTTGGATTGGACAATAAATCTATCGTGATCTTTGTTTGCATCCCATGCCTATGATTTAAATTGGACTCTCCTCTCTTAGTTTACATGGCTTGTCTAGTCATGTTTCTCTAGTTCATTTCTAGGTCAATTCTCTTCATTCACCTCCCCAATGGTGACATAAAAACAACATCCCATGTTGAGATCAGAGAGGTCAACACTATGAACTATTTGCAGTTGTTGCTTAGAGAGCACACAGATAGCAAAGAGAGTATATGTATAATGAAGGGAAGGGAATTCTAGAGAATGAGAGATACGATGCCCCATTCTATAGCACTCACCATTAAATCCCTTGGAATTCATTTTCCATTGAGAATATCAATAGATCCTGCAACATAAAAATGGTTTTCCCACACCCAAATAATGAATTGATTCATACATGAACTCTAATGCATTAAACAAATAAATGCCATGATGTGATATGGAGTGAGAGGCTGACTTTGGGGTGAGTTACATATTTTCCCCTTCAATAAATTTCCAATGGGAGGTTGAGAATAGGGGCAAGTTGTCACCCCCCCAAAAAAATTATTATAATGTAAACTCATGGACTGCAGAATTGAGCACTTTTTTCTTCTCCTTACAATCTAATCCAAAGTTTCGTCCCATGCCACAAAAAATAGCATTTTCCATAACATTTTCCATGGTATTGAGCATGAATCTCACCTTAAAATAATCCAATTCTTGGAATCACTGTAGTAAAGGTTCGATTTGCTGCAAAATGTGAGCCACTCTTGGAGTGGGAGCTTGTCCTTGCATCAAATAATGAATGATTGCAATAGAGTCACTAACTTTTTATGCTTAGCGAGGCATTATGCTAGTGCTCATAATTTTTGTTCCTTATTAGGCATCTAACACTTCAGTTGCATTGTTCCCAAGACCTTGAGCATAGTATATCTCTATATTTCCTTTGTATTAATCTCCCCACACCATCCACACCCTTCAGATTACTCTTTGAATTGTATTGAAGATCACGTTGTTTTACAATCATCATTATAATGCATTTGCCTATGTTTAGTCAATAATATAAATGGTTTCAAGCCAAGTTGAAAACTGCTTTGCTCAAACCATAAGCATTTGGCTAAGTCTCAATGGACATGCTTAAAGCCTTATGATGGTTTACCATAATCATTTTTTTCAACCTGTCATGCTACTTTGTTGCATATTTTTGTTAAATTTTTACAACTATATTCAATTAGACCTAGATCGAGTGGTTGGCCGGAGGATGAATTATTATCCTTCCCTCTCAATTTCAAATCTTACATATGTCATGTTCACTCTTTAGAGCTAATTGTTGGTCGAGGTTATTCATGAGCCATGAGGAGCCTCTCCCTTTCGCAATGAAGAATTGAGAGGAACACCAAGAATCTAACCCCTTCCTTTTCTATGGACCTCTAAGGTAGAACCTATAAGTAAGCGATCCAACTCTACACAAAGACCATGAATATAAGCACTCGAAGGTCCCCGTACTCCCCACAAACAATATACCCCTCCCATTTCTTGTGCACTTTCCACCTTGTGTCTTGAGATAATTGTTGGTTGATGTTCTTCATGAGCCACGAGGAGCATCTCCCTTTTGCAATGAATATTTGAGGTTAACAACAAGAAGTTAACCCATTCCTTTTCTAGGGGCCTCTAAGGTAGAACCTCTAATTAAGGGAGCCACCTCTACATAAAAACCATAAATATAAACAACTCAAGGTCCCTGTACTCCCCATAAACAATATACACCCCTAATTTCTTGTGCTCTTTCCACCTTGTGCCTACCCTATTTTCCTCAATAGGGGGACATGGTCTAATTTTTCCTAAAAAATTGTGAAGGGTTTATTAAAGTTTAGTTTTTTAGACTTTTTACTAATGTCAATATGGGTATTCTTACACAGCTAGTTTTTCCTAAAAAATATGGAGGGTTTATTAAAGTTTAGTTTTTCCTATTTGGGAGGGTTTACTTATGTTTCATCAAGTTCCTTGTCTTTTTTCATGGGATTTTTTTTTTCTTTCAATTTGAGAAATGACATTGAAAGAGAATCAATGTTAACTACAATAATATTTTGAAACTAGGTTTATGTGTTATAGTTTCTTTTGGATTATTATCAAAATTAAACTCTAGTGGTATTATTTGTTTGTCTTTAAGAATTTTTCAATTCTGTTCTAGAAAAAATTATGGCCAAAGAAGGTAGAAAAGAAATGGAACACATTGGATTTGTGGCCAAGGACTACAGAAATATCGTTGGAACATAATTACCATCTAGACCTTGGTTAATAATCCTTGCATAAGGTTCCAAGTGTTTAATGTAAGTTGTTCCATGGTTTGGCTTCATAGTGCCTAGTATAGGGGGTTTGTCCACATATTAGACTAGTGGTTTGTCATTATATCCAAGTTTGTCCATAAGTGTGTCCATTTCCATATTCTAGGGAGTCAAAGGCACCCTACTTAATGCATTTAATGAGACAGGTGCACCACTTCCCTATTTTATGGGATAAGGTTGGACCAAGGGTGCTAATGCACTAGATTTGGTCAAATTTCTCATTAATTGTAATGTCCCTTATTAGGAATTTTATTAAAATTGCAATTTTCCACTTTTTTTCCCTAGTTCGACCTTTGACTAGTTTTGATCTCTAGGTCCCAAATTTGCCCCAAATGATCCCAAATATTCTGAGAAGGTATATGAATGATATTAAAACATAAATATGTGTTTCAGGGATTCCTTTGGACCTTTAAAATACTTCTGCAAATCCTCTTTCAATTCTGATCAATGTAGGTAACTTTACTAGTGATTTTCCTTTGACTAGTATTGGTCTCTAGGTCTCAAATTGACTCCAAATGCCTTCAAATATTCAAGGAAGGTGTATGAATGATATTAGAACTTTAATATGATTTTTATGGATGAAATATGTCCACCAAAAGACCTTTGAAAACTCTCTTAAGATTCTGGACCAATTATGCAATTTTACTAGTAATTTGGGGTTCAAATCCCCCTGGGGTAAGTACTGAAAATGGCTTCCCAAATGCCTCCAAACCCACTCAAATTTATGAACAGAGGTATGTAATGTGTTAAGTATTTTATTAAAGTCTCATATGCACCATTAATGGATTATTAAAACTATTCTCACCCTCTCCCATTCAATTGCAAAAATCCCCAATTCGACCCTTGGGGGAATGTCACTATTTCACCTCCCAATACAACTAAACTGAGTAAAAATGCTTCAAATTCTCAATTATAGTACATGAAACTTTTAGAAGACATCCATGGCAGTATATTTATCACAAATATATCATATAATCATCCATTCATTCAAAATCATCATCAATACATTGGCTCACAACAAGGTAGTGGGGAAATGGCATTGTTCTTCCATTAAAAATGAGATTCATACATTTCTACTTGGAATTTCGACCTGAAAATTTTTGGAGATGAATAAAAGAGTATTTAATTCATATTAAAAAAGAAATGGGGCATTAAAAGCTTCCCCACAGAGTACAATAGCTCACCAAAAACGCCCTCCCTCAAGGATCAAGAATTTGCCATCAAAACTGGAAATGGTTGAAGGAGTGAGCTGCAATAGAAGAAACCATGAGCTGCCCTGTAGCTTACACCTACAAATAAAGACTCCATTAAATCTCCAAATGAAAGGTCTGAATGGCCTTTCCAATTACCAACTTGGATGGGAATCTTTCACCCTCGAAATTGGCTAAGGAAAGAAACTAGTCATCCACTAGCTCTCCCTCTTCACAAATGCAATTGCAAATTCTACAAATGATCAAAAGCTATTCTCATACTTCATTTCTACATTTTATAACCAACATTATCCTTATAAGGGTCGAAATACTCTCAATAGATTCAATAGATTTCCATTTAGGAAATATTCCACATTTGCCACTTGTCTCCTAGTTCCAACCTTCCATCTTCTCCCAAATTCGATTTTGAGTCTCTTTGGCTTCTCCAACTCCCAAATTCGCCTTCCTTGAGCCTATTTTTGGGGCTGACATGTCATAGTGGGCAGATGTCAGAGGTCAGGTCTGCAATTTGTCATAGTTGTCATAGATGCTCCATCATTGGTGTCATAGGGGCTAGGGAATCTAGCCCAAGTGTCCACAAACTTCCACTTTGACTCTTTATCTTCCATGGAGGTTACCAATCCTTCCCAATTCGACCTAAGATTCTCAATGACATGTTTTATGACTTACCAACTCACCCAAGAGTGTTCACATTCCCATTAATTCAAATTTGCAAAAGAGAGATACCATGTATTATGAAAAATCAAGCTAGTGTGGGTCCCACATCCTCCATATGTCTCCAAAACCATTTTCCACCTAGGATTTCTCTTGAATTTCTTTATTCACTCTATTTATTAAATACTTGAACCCTCCTAATGTCTAAACATCATTTATTATCCCCCTTATTCCAAATTCCAAAGCTTCCACCCCAAACCTAGGAAACTAGTAATTTTCCTCCTTGGCAATTATTTGACCCTTAACATCAATTTTACAAACTCTAATGAATATGGCTAATGTGATTAGGCCATTTTGACCCAATTCCAAATTTGGGACATGACATTAATGGCCACTACCAAAGCCCCAAACCACCTAATTCACCCTCATAATGATTCCATACACATTTATTGACTTTCCTAGCCTCCTCATGGTTCTCATAGGTTCATTGGACCTCATTATGGCCCAATACAAGAGTTACACTTGGCACAATGTCATAGATTGGGGAAATTACTCCACTAATCCTAGCATTAATGTGAGCTACTCAAATCACCATTAAGCCTCTCTATTTTTTCTCTTGAGAGCATCTATATATTGTACACATGTTTTTGAACAATAATGTAATGGAAGATCAATCCACATGAGTGTTTTTCCCTTGTGTTCTACTTAATATTTTTTTAATATTTCTTATATTTTCCTGACAATGTTTGATAAATTCTATGTGAAGCTTGCTCTAGTAATCTAGATCCACCTATGACACATATAGAATTCGACATAGTATCATATCTTCATAGGGGATCCTACTATTGCTTCCAAAATATATTTCCAAGTGTGTGTTTTGCAGGTGCGTACAAAACTTCATTATGAATTCGAAATTTGTTCCTCTCCTCTATCCATTCAACTATTCAGAGTGGAAAGAAAATATATGTGCATATCTCAAGAGAAAATGTCTCTTTGATGTGTCCATTGGTGCTGTGAGCGAGACAGAGTCATATGAAGAGAAGTGTGATTGGCTCAATGATTATGATAGAGCATATGGAACTATGCGTCTAGCTATACTTCCTAGAATGCATTATCTCATTGATTCTGTTGAGTATCCATTTGAGCTTTGGAGAAATCTAGATAAATCTCTTGGCATGCAGAAAGAAGATACTAGATATATGGAGAGAAAGAAAATGGAAACCTCCTCATGTGTTCTCCCTCCAAAATTCTTGTCCTCATGCATTTCTCAAGAAGTTTTTCAAATTCAAGAAGAAGAAGAAGATACAGATTCAACAAATGGACCAACTCAAGTTTATTCCTCTATGGCTTCCTCTGTTTTTCATGAAAATAAAATACAAGTTGATGCCATCAATATTGTTGAAGAGATGTCTCTCCATTCAACTTATTTATCCGCTATGTCTTCTATTACGAATGTTGAATATAAATTGTTGATTGGTGATCATAGTGAGCCTTCTCTAGAAGAGGTTATTTCTTCATATGATAGTATTGGTTCGAAAGATGATCAAGGAGAAGTTTGGAAGTCAAGTGAAGATCTCTCATTGCTTCACACTCTTTTTCTTTCTATCTATTCCTACACCATGACTAGCAAAATTTCTTAAAGTTCACTTGAAGATGGAGAAGCCTTAGCCATCACATTGCCAAACTTGGGACTCTTGTTCCTCTTTCTTGGAGCTGATTACAACTCTCTTGGTTTGATGTTGATGCTTCAAGAGCCTTATGATTCGCTTCGGGTCACTTATTCTCAAGCATATCAAGTCTCTTTTCGACCTTGCACACTGGTTGGTTCAAATATCGAGTATGAAGAGCAACCTTCACTCTACTATCAGTGTTACTCAGTTGTTCTACATGGCTTCAGTTTCCATCATGTAGTTGTACATGTACATGATCTAGTTGAGCACATTCATCTTCTTCCAAAGAAGAAAGCTCCTCCATACATATGAACAAGTTGACACTGACTTGTGTTTTGGAGAAGTTTATTTTTGGTGTATTTCATGTCCATTTTAGAGGGAGGACTTTCCCCAAGTGGTTTGCCTCTTTCCTCACTTACATGGATGAATAATGTAAAGCGTGACCATAATACTTTGTTGCTTGGGCCCTCATAATAATTTTCTTTTCTCACAACCATTTTGGATTAAGAGGGGTTATTGGAACATAATTCATTTCTACACCTTGGTTAATAATAACCACTTATACTATGAAACGAGAACTTTATACTATGAACGAGAACTCTAGCCATAAAAATGATGATTTTTGCAAAAAACACCAAAAACATCCCCAAAATAGAAAAGTGTTGATACCAGTATACACTTCTTTTTTTTCATGGTAAAAAATAGAGCCATGGCCTAAAAATCCCATAGTGTTGTTTACAAAAACTGTAAAATCAACCCCTAAATTGGAAAAAAAAGATTCTTCAAGAGATAAATTACAACTTTTTTGAAACTTGCATATTCTTTGAAATCTTCCTCTAAATTCTTTAGCACATGGACAAAATGTGGCAAGAGTGTTTCTTTCTGATCCATGCCATCAATTATCAAACCCATATACTTATGTGGAGCATCATAACACTTCTTGCGATGTTTGTACAACTTTTGTCGTTCATTTGACTGCTAATTGCGATGTTCTTGTAGTGCATTGATTATGGAATCTACAAACAAATTTTAATTTTGGTTTTCAAAAGAAATTTTTTTTTTTTTACTGAGATTTACAAAAAAATTAAACCTCCTCCTGCCCCCTCCCTTCCCTCATGGACCCTTCCCCCTCCACCCACCCCCCTAAACTATATAAACAAAAAAAAAATTAACCCATAACATAAACTATATAAAAAAAACATTAAGAAAAAATTTAAAACCTAAACCCAAAACAAAAACAATATAAAATAAAATTTAAAAATTTAACACAAAACAAAAGATATATAAAAAAAACATTCAAAAAAATTGAAATCTAAACCCAAAACAAAAACTATATAAAAGATTTTTTTTAAAAAAATTAAAAATTTAACACAAAACATAAACTATATAAAAAAAACATTAAAAAAATTGAAACCAAACCCCTCCCTCCCCCTTCCCCCTCCCACTTATCCTCGCGCCCCCTTCCCCCTCCACCTCCCCCTTCCCCCTCCTCCTTCCACCCCCACCCTTCCCCCTCCCACTTATCCTCGCGCCCCCTTCCCCCTCCACCCTTCCCCCTCCCACTTATCCTCGCACCCCCTTCCCCCTCCACCTCCCCCTTCCCCCTCCTCCTTCCACCCCCTCCCTTCCCCTCCTTCCCCCCTCCTACCCCTCCCGTCACCCCCTTCCCCCTCCTCCTCCTCATGTCTCCCTCCACGAGCCTTTGGCCGCTCGCTTGGGTGCCAAAGGGCCGCGGAGGGAGAAGGGAGGAGGAGGAGGGGGAGGAGGGGGAAGGGGGTGGTGAGAGGAGGAAGAGGGGGGGAGGAGGGGGAAGGGAGGAAACGATAAGAGGATGGGGAGTGGGAGGAAGAGGGGGAGGAGTGGGAATGGAGGGGGTGAGAGGAGGTGGAAGGACTCAGATGGGGGAGGGAGGGGGCATGAGTGCTGGGCTTGCTTGGGAGCCAAAGGGCTGCCCCTCATGGGCGGCGTGATGCATTGCACTTATCGTGAGGGGCGGCCCTTTTGCGCCCAAGCGAGCCGAGCGCTCATGCCCCCTCCCTACCCCATCCTCCTTCCACCTCCTCCCTCCACCCCCTCCCTTCCCCATCCTCCCACTCCCACCGCCCCCTTCCCTCTCCTTCCCCTCCTCACCCTCCCTTCTCCCTCCACAGACCTTTGCCCGCTTCCTTTGGAGCTAAAGGTACACCCCTCACGGGCATCCCTTTGGCACCCAAGTGAGTTGAGCACTCGCACCCCCTCCCTTCCCCATCCTCCTTTCACCTAATCCTTCCCCCTTCCTTCCCCCTCCTCCCACTACCCCCTCCCTTCCCCCTCCTCCCCCCCTCCTCCTCCCATTGCTCCCTTCCCCCTCCTCCTCCTCCTCCTCCCTTCTCCCTCTGTGGCCCTTTGTCTCCCAAGCGAGCGGCCAAAGGACCGCAGAGACAGAAGGGAGGAGGAGGAGGGGGAGGAGGGGGAAGAGGGCGGTGAGAGGGGGAGGAGGGGAGGAGGAGGGGGAAGGGAGGGGGTGGCGGGAGGAGGGGGAAGGGGGAGGAGGAGGGGGAAGGGGGCATGAGGAGAAGGATGAGGGGGAATGGGGAGGCGAAGGGGGAGGTGGGGAAAGGGGGGCAGCAGGAGGAGGGGGGGAGGGGGAAGGGGGCGCGAGGTGGAGGGGGAAGGGAGGGTTTTGGTTTCAATTTTTTTTAAATATTTTTTTTATATAGTTTATGTTTTGTGTTAAGTTTTTAATTTAAAAAAAAAAAATTATATAGTTTTTGTTTTGGGTTTAGGTTTCAATTTTTTTTTAATGTTTTCTTTATATAGTTTCTATTTTGTGTGGGATTTTTAATTTTTTTTTTTAAATATTTTAATATGTTTTTTTTTGGGTTTAGGTTTTAATTTTTTTTTTAATGTTTTTTTAAATAGTTTTTGTTTTGGGTTAAATTTTTATTTTTATTTTTTAACTTTTTTTATATAGTTTTTGTTTTGGGTTTAGGTTTTAATTTGTTTTATGTGAATCATCCTTCTTCCCTTTGTCAATAGGCTATATGGGAAGAAGTATGATTCCTATTTTTTAGAGGCACTAGTTTCATTATTGCATATTGTATTTTCGAGAGGTACCAGTCTCATTATTGAATATTGTGCTCGATAAAGGGACAATTTTCAATTGGGAATCTATTTTATCACTCAATTTGGGCAATGCAATAGCAAGAATCAAGTATACTCCAATAGACATGAAGCTTAATTTTTATATGGATTCCTACTTGCTTGATGTTATTTGCAATGTTAATCCATTCCTAGGAACGAGTTAAGGTTGGAAGACCCCGTGCAGTCCCATTCTTGTGTATTGCTAGGACCTATGAAAACTCAAATACTCATTGAAATAAGGGCATATCAATGACAAATTCTTCACTCCTTTGTATGATATGATGATCAAGAGAAGGTGGCCCAAGCTATCTAAAGACATGATCAATTTTTTGGAGAACATAGTAGACCAGTACCTAGATGATTCATCAATATATATTAGAATCTAAGGTAGCAGAAATGAACCCATACTTCAAACATAATGATTTTTGGGGAATACCCTAAATGCGCATAAACATTTATTTATTTTATGTATGTCATTAATAAGTATTAATTGTCAGATATGTTATAACTCAATATTAGTTTATCTTTAGGGGTGGTAGGTGCAGCTGGGAGGCGGGGGGGAGTTATCTATGGCTCGGAGGGAAGTGCTAAAATCACATATGCATAAGGATTGGGATTGGAAACTAACAATTAGACATAAATGCACACCTTGTAGCTCATAATAACTCTTCTATGTGCTAGAAATGCCAAGACACTAATGGTTTTTGGGGACTCTTCTCTAATCATTTGGAAAAACTAGAAGGGCCAAGGTCACCAATGGAACATCACTATCCATAATGCTACAAATAATCTATGCCCTTCTCATCTTCTTTGACACAATAGACATGTTTCATATATGAAGGGATAATAATTCTGACACCAATCATATGGCTTATCAAGCAACATACTTAGAAAAAGGATTTTTGGTAAAAAAATGTGGGTACCCTTGAAATTCTACTAAAACCTTAGCACCATGAATCAAGAAGAATCGCATTTCATCCATGGTATGGGAAGCGAAGCTCGTGACAAGTGTAAAAGTAGAAGAGCCACCATAATGGAGTTATAAATCCTCTGCATGTTCTTGTAAGGCTCTTGAACTCTACAAGGCTCAAGTAGGGAATTAAACATGACTTAATGGGACTAGACAATGAATGTAGGATTTTTCTTAGATGGAATGTTAGCTTTGGCATGTAGATTGGAGTAGATTTGTGGCAAATTTTAACTTGGTACTTCTTGTTTTGCCTAATGTTAGGTTTGTGTGGAGGTTACAGTATTAATGGATTTCATCGTGGAAATCATGAAAATGTAACAATTATGGAGTTGTTAGGTCGCTTATTCGAGGTCAATGTAGTTGTGCAAATAATGGAAGTTGAAATATGTTTGGTTATTTAGATTTCAACATCAATTTGGCTTACAAGGTGAAAATTGTATTAATTAGTCTTATTGAGAATTTGATTTGGCTTTTCTCTAATCATCCCTTAGTTGTTAGAATTATCCTATGTGGTCTACTAGTGTTTGAGGTTGGTGTCATTTGGAATTTTTAAGGCCTTGGTTATCCATGGCTATTTATCCGAAACCTGAATGTTGCTTTAGTGATGGATTCTATGAAATTAGGAACATGTAGAGGCACCTGATTGATTATGGGGCATAGTCCGTGCATTATTTGACTGAGATCTCGGCCTTCTTCGACTAGAGGAGTCAACTGAGGTAATTTTCAATTATATTCATTTGTAGGTATGAAGGATGATAGTACGGTTCCCTTAATTGGCACTAGAAATATTTTAAAGGTAGTGTGACATAGATGAAAAAGTGAAGGTTGAGAATTTCTTCTAACAATACATATATACATTGTTATCTGAGTTGAGAATTATAAATGATATTATAACACTTTTTTCTCAAAGAGGTATAAACTCAAGGATAAACGTAAAGATAGAGAACTTGATCTAGCATTTAGTAAATTGCGTACATCTAGTGAATGCATATTTGTGAGCATTATATCCATTCCTTTTAATATAATATTAAACTTGGCTTGTGCATGATAATTTACTATTAGCATTTGTATTATATATTGCCATATGTACAGTTCATGATCACTAGCTTACTTCTTATACAAAAGCACATTAATCGAGGTTATATTGCATTCCTTTGGCCTATCCTTACATTATAATGTGAATTAGATTGGGATCTATCATTTCCCAAATCATTGAAGATGTCGCCACACTATTCTACAAAAAATTGAATTAGGGTGGTCTAACCCTTTCACAATTCAATAATTTATTCAATGCTTAGAAGATCATATCATTTCATGTCTTCAACCATTACAAAATCAAGAATGAAGAACCAAGGGAAGGAATTATAAGCCATAAAAAAGGCATAACCAATAACAATAATAATAAAATAAGCGACACATCCTAACTAAGAGCAATGACCTAATCAAGAGACATAAGCCATCAACCATACTTATCATCTATCTTATTTAGTATTAAATTATTAAATAATTGTCCTATATTAATTTTAAAATTTAACTTACTATCCTTTTTAATTTGGATATTCAATAAATGAACTTTGTTCATTTCATCATCTTCGGCTATAGAATTGAATTGCTCTTCAGTTATAGAAATTAATTTCCTAAAGCAATCGAGCAACTACTTATATATTCGAACTGTAATGTTATTTATACTATATTATCCCTAGGATATAGGTAGTGAAACATTTTTTAATTTCCATGCTTTTTCTCTCAAAAAGAAATGTATGAATATTTTATGTAGTAATAGAAAACTATTTTGATCTAATTCAATGTGCATATTTTATTCATTTGGTTCATGCTTCCACTCAGAAATTCATCAATCCTATATTGTTTAAGTTTTCCTCCAATTGCATTATGGAAGTAGATTTAGATACTCTCAACCATTCTAGCTGCGATGGAACATTGGAAATGAATACTATAAGGTCCATGCAGGTGGATGTCTTGGCCATATGTTCATCCTATCACATCAGATATATGTTTTCCAGACATTGCTCAATTGTATTCTAGGAATACACATGGATCAATTATCAACATGCATTGACATGTTAGTTTCATGCTATCAATCGCAACAAAAACTTGCATCCTTGATCCCAAGTTTTAGTTCAATGTAGACCATTACTATCAAAGAGGGGAGGTCTGGTTTGAGCATAACTGTGGGTTCTTGTCATTACACCTCATGCGCTCCAGCCATCACCAGGACCATTACAACACCTATGTGCCAACAAATGCATTGACACCAATATGTGGTGCATTGGGAGACAAACAATCATCTTCCGTTATTGAACTACATTGATTTTAGCAACCAATGAACCACTTCTGTAACTAGATATTAATCTTATATATGCATAATACAATGCAATATACCTAAACGATAGGTAGCATAACCTTTTTCCTTTTCATGCCTTAATACTCTTTCTCTCATTGAGAAATGTACAGATATTTTACATAGTAATAAAAACCTGTTAACATATAATTTGATGTGTGCATACTTTAGTCATTTGCTTCATTTCATTAATGTATCAACTCATAACATAATCAATCCTATATTTCTCACATTGTGCTCCAATTGCAACCTAAAGTTAGATCAAATTTTGAACATTTAAAGGAATTTCGATGCATATTTTGATTGTGATCTAAGTATCCTATAATTACAAGTTATGTTAAGGGGATATAGCACCAAACCATGGAAATATCGCTAAGAGCCATCCATTATGCGCCAAAAATTGGAATGTTTCAATGGAATGGTTTCAACAAGGAAGGCGTGAAGAGAACATGGCAGGGCATGAAGAGAAAAAGGAATTATGCTCTAAAATTGTGGAGGAATTATTCCCAAGGTCTGCTGAAAACGAGTCGTTTTGAATAATTATTTTTACCCATAAGATGAAAAATGGAGATAGTCACATTGAAAACTAACCATGTTATCGAGAGTAATTTTGGGCACCCTCTCTAGCAATGCAGCAAGGACAAATTGTGACAGGCCTCTCCTCCACAATGGAAACAATCATGACACTGTTCAGGAAGGGGCAACAGGCTGGGGTTCTCACCTCAATGGTAATGATCAAAATGGTCGTGATTGCAACATTGCTTAGGAAATGGAAACGAGTCAAGGTTCTTCATAAATGTAAATGTTTATCCTCCATGATGGCCATGACCACAACAGTTTTTGAGTTGAGGAAACAGGCCGAGCACAACATTGTTCGATCAGACCGCAACAGTGTTTGAGCAGGGGCAACGAGCATAGTTTCTCACCACTATGGAAATGCATGATAACTGCAATAGTGTTCAAGCAGACCGCAACTGTGTTCGAGTATGTTGGAATATTTTATATTCCTTGGAAGGTAATAATGTCTTTGTAGTATGTCGGAAGATATCCAGAATCTTATGTAAAAGAGCAATACATTTATCCCATATTCATTATGGTAAAATATACTCCTGATATTCATTATTATATAAAGAGATGTTATTATGGAGAATTATATTATCCCACATGTAATATGTGAGAGTAATTCTTCCTCATCTCTTGGTATATAATAGTGTCAAGGGAGTCTCTCACATTTATTCATTCGTGAATAATCTATTCATCCTTCGTGGATCATCCATTTGTGGATCGCTCATCATGATATATACTTTCACAAGTATTGCTATATTGTATTGGGGTTATTGGCATGCTCTCTGTAAGCTTGAGGGAGATATTATGGAGATAATAGAATACTACTTTCCCATGGACATAGCCCAATTGGGTGAACCATGTATATCTAGTGTACTATTTTCTCTTGTTCTCTTTCTGTTCTTATTTACTGTGATATGTTATTGTTGCATAGATAGGTAAGCTAGTTTAGTTAGATCCATATCTTTGGCATGGTATCAGAGCTTTTTGCTATGATCTAGCACCTTCTATTACTTTCAAACAATATTTTATCATTTGCACATTGTTTATTTCTTGTATATTTGCTTTCTATCTAACATCCATTTGGATTCTCTTCAGATCTAGGCATATTTCTACAGTTTTTTTATTTCTAACCCTAACCTTGTTATTTATATTTTTGCAGAATTTGTTCAAGGGTTTCTTGATGTTATTTTTGTAGATCTATATGATTTTCTGATTCTCCTCAAGGAGATCTATCTTCCGGTTGTCAAATGACAATTTTCGTCCAAGTTTGGTAGACTTCGTGCAGGTGTCTGTCTTCGGCGGATTCGGCACTGTTTTCGGCCTTATACTGGACACCCGCGACTGTTCCTGTGCTAAACTCACGCATGCTTCGGCAGACCCATGACTTCACAGTACAGACACCCGTGCATAGTCGTGACTCCTCTACACCTTAAACTGCACACCCACGGCAGACTCTACTATCAACCCGCGCATACCCGTGACTTTTGTTGAGCAGAACTCGCACATATCAGTGTATGTGGGCAGGTTTCTTGTTGGCAGACCCACGCATGACCATAACTTGGTCATTTTTTACCATAATTTTTATTATAACCTATTTTTGGAACTAGAGAAGCAGTTCTAGATCCACCCACATCAACAGAACATGAGTCTGGGCAAGTCTACGCACTCAATCAAAAGGGTTGTAAGTGAAAGTTTCTCTTTCCTTTACTATTTTTTCTAACTGTGTTTTTTGCAGATTCAAATCAGTATGGTAAAGTATTTAAGTTTTCTGTTATTCATTTTTTGCATTTAGGTTTTGCTTCTAACCATGCTAATTAAGAGATTATTTGTTGTTCTTGGTATATATTTGTCTCACACTTCTATATGGCAACATTGGCATCTTTTAAGGGCATGGATCTCTAGTATTTTGTCATGATGATAGTTATAAACCATCTAATGCTTAATATTTTTAACAAGATACATAATAACTAATTTGTTCTTTTTGTTTAATCATGTTGATTTCTAATCATGTCACATTTATAAAAGCAATTTTATAAGAACAATCTCATATGTGTTATCTTTTGATCATTATTTGCTTTATTTATATGTTATTGCTTACCTTTGTGTAAAAGAAATTTCATTGTTCAATAAGTAATATCTTTATGGTCATTATATGCTCTTACTAATTAAATTTTTGAGTAAATTCATTTTTTTTAATCTATGTGATTTTATATTTTTTGGCTTGTCATCAGTTCTTTACTCGGGATATAGTTTCTTTCTCATGTATCGCAGATATTGTATCTAGTTCGTGTGATATTTGTCTCTAACATTCCTATACAGAAGCATTGACATGTGTTGTTTGTCTCTAAGATTCCTATATGGAAGCATTGACATTTCTAGGGCATTTCATCTCTTGCATATTTACATAGTGTTAACAAGAAATGAACCCATGATTAAGACCTTTAGTGACTTGTCATTTCATAATTTTTTCTATGTGATATCATGAGTTGATCTTAATTTTCTATATGTTGATCATACTAAACATTTTGATTTATTTTCATATATATATCATGTCATGTTTATTTCGATCATCTTTTACTCAATATTTATATGGCTTTGAGCAATCTTATAATCTTGTAACATTTTTCATGAGCACATTGTTCTTGTTGCAATGGGATTTTTGTTCTTATGACTGCAGAGGTTATTTTGTTCTTACTTGTCCCTAACATTCCTATATGGAAGCATTGACATATGCTTCTTGTCCAGGGTAATTTTTAAGGGCGAAATTTCGCCAATTGGCTATTTTTCGGGCTTTTTTTCAAAAAATAAATTCATTATTTGCTCATTTTTAGTCTCTAATATCGCCTATATTTACATAAAATATGTTTTTTGATCACAATATCGCCAAAATTTACACATGTCAGTAGTAAATTGTATGTTTCATATTTAATATTCGCCTACCTATCTATATACATGTTTTTTTCAATCCAAAATAATCGCCTAGGATACTATACTTAAGTATAATATTAGAATCCTTAAAAAATACCCTGTTCTTGTCTCTAACGTTCATATATGGAAGCATTGACATTTTTAGGGCATTCATCTCTTGCATATTAACATCATACTAATAAAAAATCCACCTATGCTTAAGATTAGTTGCTTGATGACTAAATTTTTTCATATACTTAAGTGAAATCTTGGGCTTACTATTTATATGTTGTGGCTGACACTTAATGTGTAAAAGTAAGTTCATTTTCCTTAATGAGAAAGTTAATATTTTATTTGATCATATTATGTTGCCATCTTTTTATATGATGTTTTCTTACCTTTGGTGTATAAGCATTTTCATTTATATATGGGCACCTTTATTTTATGATCTTTATATGCTTTAATCTTGAAAGTTCTTGTGCAGATCAGTTTTCTGTTTAGGCTTTCACCTTATTCCAGAAATAATGAAGCACCATCATCTATTGTTAAAGTCATGATGTTCATCTGTATGATATCATTTTCGATGTGTAGACCATTGGGGCCTTGTTCCTTCGATGTTTGCAGTCTTCTACATATATTCCTATTGCACCTTGATTGGAAGATTGTCTGCTATCTACATGTGTATTGGCCATCTAGGTATTTTTGTACACTGTTGTGGTGTTCTTAGCCACATGTTCTATTATATCAGCCGTCAGAAGGTATATGTACACTAGTATGGATGTTATATCAGAGTTCTTCAACTATCAGTTATGGTTGTGATGATTCTTGTGGTGATCTAGGCATCTTGTGGATCTAGTATCCATGTTGGATTCTCTTTAGATCTGGGCACCTTGCCAGTGGATCACGTCACATGTTATCGACATCTGTTGGATCTAGTAGCCATAGAGGCTTCTCTTTAGATCTAGGCATCTTGTTGTTGGTATTTCATCATACAACTTGGTTTGTGTGCAATTTCATGATTCAATGAGAAGCAGTTGTTCTTCATCAAATTCCATTTTATAGCTTTGGTTCTTCTAGAAGTTGTCATCAAGGGGGAGCAGTAATGAATCCTTCCTTCCTTTGTTAGTGGGATTTTCTCCTAGCCATTATTAAGGGGGAGTGTTGGAATATTTTATATTCCTTGGAAGGTAGTAATGTCTTTGTATTATGTCAGAAGATATCCACAATCTTATGTAAAAGAGTAATACATGTATCCCGTATTCATTATGGTAAAATATACTCTTGATATTCATTATTATATAAAGAGATGTTATTATAGAGAATTATATTATCCCACATGTAATATGTGAGAGTAATTCCTCCTCATCTCTTGGTATATAATAGATTCAAGGGAGTCTCTCACATTTATTCATTTGTGAATCATCTATTCATCCTTCGTGGATTGCTCATCATGATCTATACTTTCACAAGTATTGCTATATTGTATTGGGGTTATTGGCATTGCTCTCTGTAAACTTGAGGGAGATATTCTGGAGATAATACAAGACTACCTTCCCGTGGATGTATCCCAATTGGGTGAACCACATATATCTAGTGTACTCTTTTCTCTTGTTCTCTTTATGTTCTTATTTACTGTGATATGTTATTGTTGCATAGATAGGTAAGATAGCTTAGTTAGATCCATATCTCTGACAAAGTAGGGGTATCAATTTAAACTTTGATAGGTACATTAAACCTATACTAAGATTTCAAGTTGAAATGAAGTTGGTTAAGAGATGCTAGAGGCCATTATTTTGTTAATATTTGTAACAATGAGGTGGAATAAACCTTAAATAATGCTTAACAACATCTCAATCTCGAATTAGTGAACAATGTAGGGAATTTGACACCTTCCAAAATGATTAGCAACACTTTCTAAAATTGTATAAATAGGCCACCATAGTTGTATTGTAAAAGGAATTTAGAGAGACCTTGTATCAAATGTATTATGACGAGACCACGATAAGATATTCTAGTTATCTACAATTAATGCTATATTTGGGTTTACATTGTTTATATAGAGAATATACATGGTACCCTCATGGAAAGGCACTATTAGTAACTCAACATACCAAAATTGCAACTCATATTAAATAAGAGAAAGATATACAGTCACTCAAAGGGAAAAGAGAAGGGAGAAAACTATACTTGCCAACAAACATGAAATGACCCTATTTGATTTTGATTTTGATTTTGATGACCATGAAAATGGAAACTAAATGTTCATATTTTCTTGACAACCCATTGAAGGAGAGAAAAGAAAAATCATATGAATAACATAAGTTTCCAAACTAGGTGAGAATATTTCGAATATATCCCTTAGAGATACACATTTGATAAGGTTTCCTTACGTTACACCTTTATTTTAATAGAATTTACAACAATACCATTGAACACATTAAGAGGTAATTACTCCTTAGTATCAAAATAGAATTTACAACGATACCATTGAAAACAAGAAGAGATAAATACATGTTAGTATCAAAATAAAAAAGAAATATAAGGTTTTTGAATATTATGAATAGGAAACAATTTGAACAAGAAATGCTAAATGAATCGTTCTAACAAATCTTTAATTGAATGACATGTTTTTCTTAATAGACATGGATTTTGGAGCCCTATTATATAAGAGAATCATACAACATAAGGATATTCTAGAGTCATTCGTTGTAGCTGTTACTTATGGGAATCATTTTTCATCATTCTTGTTCTTTATTTTACCCTTCTCTTGCACCAAATATAACTCTAATTTGCCTATTTTGCTTTCTTTGAATATTATGGGACAACAAAACCATGATTCTCTCACACTCACTTTGATTAATAGACATTTTAGAATACATGAAGGATACAAAAGATAGGATTTTGGAATCTCTTGATGATTTTAAACTTGTTTTCCTTTTTTGTTTCTAATATGATTTCCTATCTATATTTCACTTTGATGATGGAAAAATTAAAGGTGAAGACACTTCCACTATTTTTACCATTTATTTAACTCTTGAAGACTTTGTAGGGAGATTATGATTTATTAGATTATAATTGATATATGGTGTGTTCCATTGAGTCAAACTCTTTTTGATTGATTATGTTAATTAGTGTCATTTCACTATATGCTTTATCTAAAATGATTAGCAACACTTCCTAAAATTGTATAAATAGGCCACCACAGTTGTATTGTAAAAGGAATTTAGAGAGACCTTGTATCAAATGTATTATAACGAGACCATGATAATATATTCTAGTTATCTACAATTAATGCTATATTTGGGTTTACATTGTTTATATAGTGTATTTACATGGTACCCTCATGGAAAGGCACTATTAGTAACCTAAAGGTGGACAATTGGACTAGTCATAGATTACCACATGGAAAGTTGGGCCTATTATTTACAAAGTCCAACAATTAAGCAATTTAAACTTTGCATGACTTGAAGAGCCCCATGCTCAA
Source organism: Larix kaempferi (assembly GCA_027924585.1). Taxonomy (NCBI): domain Eukaryota; kingdom Viridiplantae; phylum Streptophyta; class Pinopsida; order Pinales; family Pinaceae; genus Larix; species Larix kaempferi. The sequence goes on along the minus strand of BSBM01000789.1, from coordinate 7,622,913 downwards.
AATAAAAATGATGTAAAAGTCAACATACCAAAATTGCGACTCATATTAAATAAGAGAAAGATATATAGCCACTCAAAGGGAAAAGAGAAGGGAGAAAACCATACTTGCCAACAAACATGAATTAAATGACCCTATTTTATTTTGATGAAGATGACCATGAAAATGGAAATTAAATTTTCATATTTTCTTGACAACCCATTGAAGGAGATAAAAGACAATTCATATGAATAACATAAGTTGCCAAACTAGGTGAGAATATTTCGAATATATCCCTTAGAGATACACATTTGATAAGGTTTCCTTACGATGAACCTTTATTTTAATAGAATTTACAACAATACCATTGAACACAATAAGAGGTAATTACCCCTTAGTATCAAAAATATAATTTACAATGATACCATTTAACACAAGAAGAGGTAACTACCCCTTAGTATCAAAATAAAAAAGGAAGAGAAGGTTTTTGAATATTATGAAGAGGAAAATTTTTGAACAAGAAATGATAAATGAATCATTCTTAACAAATCTTTAATTGAATGACATGTTTTTATCAATAGAGATAGATTTTGGATCCCCAATATATAAGAGAAGGATGAAACATAAGGGGATTCTAGATTCATTCGGTGTAGCTATTACTCATGGGAGTCATTTTTCATCATTCTTGTGCTTTATTTTACCCTTCTCTTGCACTGAATATAACTCTAATTTCCTCCTTTTTCTTTCTTTGAATATTATGGGACAAAAAAACCATGATTCTCTCACACTCTCTTTGATTAATAGACATTATAATATACATAAAGGATACAAAAGATAAGATGAAATCAGATCTACTACCTTCTTCATGAAAGTTGAAATGAAACTAGGATGAGATTAGAGATATAGAGTAGTATTGGGTTTGTGATTCATCTCTAAGTGCAAAAAGCCTCCCATATCATGAAGGCATGTGAACAGTCCACCCATGTCAAATTTCAGTCCATACAGAAATAGTTTGAGGAAATTTCAACATTGGCCCCATTCAGAGGTTATTGTTTCCCATGTCTACTCTCAATACAATGTCTTTAATTTAGCCATTTCTTTTAAAGTTGGTTCGAGATGCACATTCCTGCATCTAGTGCAAGGGAAATAATGTCAATAAAAAAGTACTCCATGATAAATTACAAATTCTTCATCCGTTATTTCTTGTCATTGTTTTTTTCTCTCTTCTAATTTTTCTGCTCCATATAGTGTAGTATGAACCCATTATTTCAAGATGAAATGCCATCTACTTCCTTATTCTTGAAAGTTCAAACGAAACTAGGACGAGATCATATATATGGAGTAGTAATAGGTGTGTGATTCATATCTAAGTCTGAAAAACCTCTCATATCGTGAAGGCATGCGAACAGTCCAACCATGTCAAATTTTAGTGCATATAGAAATCATTTGAGGAAATTTCAACATTGGCACATTCAGAATTCATTGTTTCCCATGTCTACTCATAGTACAATGTCTTTAATTTAGCTGTTTCTTTTAAAGTTGGTTCGAGACGCACATTCCCGCATCTAGTGCAAGGGAAATAATGTCAATAAACAAGTACTTCATGATAAATTGCACAAGATTCATCAATTATTTATTGTCTTGGTTTTTTTCTCTCATCTAATTTTTTTGCTCCATATAGAGTATTATGAACCAATTATTTCAATATGATATGTTTTATACAACCTTATTCTTGAAAGTTCAAATGAAAATAGGACAATATCATATATATAGAGTAGTACTGGGTATGTGAGTTGTCTCTGAGTCTAGAAAGCCTCCCATATCATGAAGGCATGTGAACAATCCACCCATGTCAAATTTCAGTGCATACATAAATAGTTTGAGTAAATTTCAACATTAGCCCCATTTAGAGGTCATTGTTGCCCATGTCTACTCATAGTACAATGTCTTTAATTTAGTTTTTTTTTTTAAAGTTGGTTCGAGATGCACATTCCCGCATCTAGTGCAAGGGAAATAATGTCGATAAACAAGTACTTCATGATAAATTGCACAAGCTTCATCATTTATTTCTTGTCTTTGATTTTTTCTCTCATCTAAGTTTTATGCTCCATATAGAGTAGTATGAACCCATTATTTCAATATGAAATGTCATCTACCGCCTTCTTCTTGAAATTTCAAATGAAACTAGGATGAGATCAGAGATATAGAGTAGTACTCGGTGTGTGATTCATATCTGAGTCTAGAAATCCTCCCATATTGTGAAGGCATGCGAACAGTCCACCCATGTCAAATTTCAGTGCATACAGAAACATTTTGAGGAAATTTCAATGTTGGCCCCATTCAGAGGTCATTGATTCCCATGTCTACTCACAGTACAATGTCTTTAGTTTATCTGTTTCTTTTAAAGTTGGTTCAAGATGCACATTCACACATCTAGCGCAAGGGAAATAATGTCGATAAACAAGTACTTCATGATAAATTGCACGAGCTTCATCAGTTATTTCTTGTCTTTGTTTTTTGCTCTCATCTAAGTTTTCTACTCAATATAGAGTAGTATGAACCCATTATTTCTAATGTCGTCTACCGACAAAGATGAATGAGATTCTATTGGTTTCAAGAATAATTTATTATCTACTTAACATGTCCAACCACGTGAAGGTGGAAGATCATATGGCCCCTCCCCTCCCCCTCACATCATTCTCAATTCCCCAATACCCAATATACAAAATAGAAAATAATCGAAAGCAACATACTAATTAGATTCAAGCATAGAAACTACCCAAAAAAAATTTAGTTAAGGTAAAGTAAATCAACATGTGTTTGTAAATGATAGTTTTGGTTTAGCATGATGATGTACGCTGTGGCCACTATTTCCAGGTTTGACATGATAAACAACATGTAACATAGGATAAAAGAAAATGACATAAAACTTAAAAACATGTAATAAACCCACATAAGTAAATTATTTAAAGAGAATAATTCATACAAATTAAAATATATAGCTACATACCTCATCCAACTCAACATCTGTATCATCCTTCTTATGTATCTTCTTCTTCATCCAACTTGACATTTGTATCATCATCTGATTCAGAAAAAATGTTGAAAGGAATGGCAATATCATCATCTTCATCACTATCATTTTCGAGCATATATACATCGATATCATCATCAATAACTAGTACATTTTCTACTACGCCTAGTTCATCTTCTCCATCTTCTTCATCTTTTGACCCATGTTCCTACTCTGACTCTACACCATCGTGTTCTTCAATTTCATCTTCTTCCTCTATAGTAAACTTTATTGGCCTTCCTCTTGGATCATATCTAACAACAAATGACCAATCCCTCTTACCTGGAACCTTTGAGTAAAAGGCATGTTCATATTGGCTTGGAAAAATGTAGCGATCATTTTTATTTTCAAACACTGTATGTTGGATTGAATCTAATTAGTGACCTAGAATATGTTGGTCACCCTATATACTAATTAATTACAACTAACACACAAGATGCTCAATATGAATTGCCGACCCAGGGAAGTATTTTATTTCAAAGGTAATTAGCAAAATCTATGCATAAACACTCAAGTAGCTGATTGAATGAATGAAGATCAATTATCCTACCTATCTGCTCAGTCAAACTCATCTCATGGCTAAGATAATCTAAATTATCCATCTAAGAATTCAAAATACATTTACCTTCCTACAATTATCACTCCAGCAATTACTGATCTAAGAAGGATTAAGCTAGACTTACTTTTGCAAGAAGTTAAATCCTAAAGATATCAAACTACAATGAATTAACCATGACCTGTGTAAATTATCTAATTTGCAAATTATAAACGATAGTAAGAAATCAAAACCAATTGCAATCATAATATGACTAATTCAATAAATCCCAAGAAAGATAAATAACAGAAATAAACTAGAGTTGAGGTTGACTGTAACAGCTAACTAGCACACTTGCATAAAGGGAAACTATCATACACAGTCTACAGTCACACCACGCAGTTACAACAATTTAGAATGAAATCATTAACTACCAAAATAGAATGAAATTATTAATTACCACTGTTGCATCTTCTCTATAAAACGTATCTACTGTAAATCCACACCACACAACAGAAAATAAACTAGAGTACCTACTTAACTAGGCGATCTCTGTGAGAAGGGGGGCCATGGCCTTCTAACAGAGATGCCGTGAAGTAACACAAATTAAGAAACAGAGATATGAAGAACTCTGCTCCTTGTATTAAAAATGGCAATTCACAGTTACAACACTCTATTATAGATCGTACAATTTCCAATCCACCAACCCCAGGCTCTGAATGCCTTCCCATATTTATGCACACATACTACAATCCCGATCCACTAAATTCATGCAGCCATGAAGATCTCTAGTCTTCAGGATGCTGAGTTACAACATAAATAGTTATAGTTGTGAATGGACTTGAATGAATCCATTGGATGTGGAGAGAATTGTTACTTTGGATGTCAATGGATCAACGAACTCACTGACCGAGAAGTGCTCTATCTGTTGCAGCGATGCCATGTTGTAGCGAAGTCTCGTTACAACTACCACGTGGAGAGATGATCACACTGTTATTATTCAATGTATGGAATCGGAAGAGGAGTAACAATTGGCACCAATCGTACCTTCCTTCCATAGGATTAGCCGCTTGCTACACCTGTGTCTCTCAATGCTTTGATCTTAACTTAATAAAATCGACACAAGTTAGCATAAATCAAAGAATAGAATTCATAACCATAACAATCTTAGGAATTAATAAAGTAAGGAAATAATAAATCATACCTGTCAGGATTCATGCTCAACTTGAGGAAAAGGCATATATCTGGTTTGTGGAAATAAGGAAAGACAAGGCAAAAAGAGGTAATAGGTGTGGTCAAAAAGGGACAATTCCAGGACCCAACATCTCCCCCCACCTATCATATTGCATGTCCTCATGCAACAGCTTCCACTAATCTGAATCTCAATTTGGATCCATACTCTGTCTATGGTTTTGGTGATGTTGAAGGCAAGTTCAGGTGCTTCCCCCAATTGCACAAATCCATTACAGGAAACCCACTTCTTCCAACACTATTTCTCCTCCTTCTCAGTCAACACATAATTGCTTCTGTATGGTTTCATAGGTAGCCATATGAGAGGAAAATTGAATCTCAATCCCATCCATAACGTTCCACATGATTCCATGCACTTAACATACCTAGGAACCCTAAGAAGAGCCTATTTAAAATTCTCAAAATAATATGGATCCTTTTCCTTCAAAGATGGGGAAGAAGCCTGCCACTTGTGCTCACTACCTTCTAGGAAATACTGCTGATGTTTGGAAATTGTCTAGACACGAGTAGTGATGACTGTCCTTTGCTAATCCTTCAAATGTTGAGTCTTCATAGGAGATTTGAGAGACCTTGCATGATTTGCAATGAGAACTCTTGGAATTCGAGGATCATTTCTGATCCAAAGAGTAGAGGTATCCTCATTCCTATTGATGGTCTAAGAGGAATCCCACCATTGCACGTGATTGGTGACAAAAGAAGTGAACTCTCTCAGCTGAACATCCTCCAAATAGGGAAGAGGGTTAGAATGAGAGTCAGTATAACATGCTTTATCATGCAAATATAATTCACACAACAAATTTTTATCCCCAAAATCACTCTCCATAAAAGTCCTCAAGAACTGAGGGGAAGTTATCAGCTGATATGGTCTTCCTTCTTTCAATGCTTTCAACTTAAATAAAGTTGTCTATTCATAAATAAATATATGGTAAGAAGGATATGGAGCCCTAAAACTCAACAATTCCTGAGAAAGAATATACATTTGATCTTTTTCTTATTCCATGGACTTGAATTTCCTCAATTCTTCTAATTCTTCTTGAACATTGTCCCACTAGGATTTATGGAAAACCAATTCCTCATCCCATTTCTCTCTCAATTCCTTGATAGTCTTTATGTATTCATAGAGAGGGACCATCCCTTCTTTGCATTGATCAACATGTTTTTTCCATTTAACTAACTCAAGTTTTAACAATTAAAGCTCCCTCAGTAATTCCTGTATCCTTTCATCACTTCCATCACCTTCTTCATCAGTGTCAATTTCAATGATCTCTTGAGATTCCACCACTTTTGTTTTATATTTAGGCACCATTGTCAAAGCTTGACCTAGGACCATCTGATTCGGTGTCTCAATAGGCTTGTCTTGAGTCAACAGATTGGCAACTTCTTCTTCATCAGTCACAGTAGCTTCCACTTGTGTGCCTGCATCAACAAAACCAATTGGAAATGCTAGTTCTTGTGTAACAACATCCCCTGTTTCAATTACCTCAGTTTGTGTTGCAGCTTCCATAACCAAGTCGAGAGGTGCTGGTTTTTGTGTGTCAGCACCCTCTACCTGTGTTCCAATCTCATTCTCTTATGTTTCAGTTGTAACCTTGACAAATAATTTTGAAGATGTTGGTTCTTGTGTAAGAAAATGCAAATTCTGAGAATTGCTTGGAGTGCTTACTATTTGAGTTGTTGCTTCAATAGCAAGTTCTTGGAGCGCTGGTTCTTGTGTAGCAGCCTCCTGTTCTGAGATGACTTCAGTTCTTTTAGGTTGTTGAGATTCTCCTTGGACTAATTCTGTATCTTGAGACTTTTCTGGGGTCATATCAAGATCCTTTGAGTCCTTATCAGGAATTATATCCACTTCTGGCTCATTTTCTTCCATTAGCTCCACTGTAGGTATGTCTTCCCTTCCTTGCCTTGCTTGTGCCAATTTCCAAGCCGATACTCCCATCATTGTGATTTTACCCCCTGCAAGTTGAAGTACATCCCCACATGCTGAACATATCGGTTCCAAATGTTCTCCATCTTCCAAAGAAGAAGGTGAATTATCTAACTGATCTGTAGCCTCAACCAGAGTATCCAAATTCTTCTCTACCTGCTTTTTGCATGCTTCTTTCCACTTTTGCAATTCATCCCGAAGCATTTGTACTTCCTCCTTTAAGAACTCATTCTCATACAATAGATTTTCAATTTGGGGTTCACTCGCAGCAGGTTCTTGTGGAACAGCAGGCGATTGGGGTGTAAGAATGGGAATTTCAATACTTTCCCCCATTGCACATGCCGCTTCTGCTGCTGTAATAGATCTATCTCTCCTTGTTTTATCCTGCCCAAATGGTTGACCTTCTCCTTTTTATATTCTCCTTCTTTTCTCCTACCAAGATGGTTGGCCTTCTCCTTTTGATCTTCTCCTTCTTCGGTGTGACATATTGGTTTCCAAGTTTTCTAAGGCTGGCATAGAAGAACCAATCCCCAATTCATTACCTTCCCCTATTTCGACCACCAATTATTCCTCCTCAATTATGGTTCCCTTCAATTTAGGGGACGATTCAATGTGAAAAACCTCTGCATATTCTTCCTCTCTTAGCTCAGGTTGGTGTTCTAGGCTCCCACTCTAATACTGAGGGTTTGGTTCCTAAAATTCTCTTCTAAACCACCTTCTGCAGCCACAACCTCTACTGTCGTAGCCTCTATGGCTACTCCAACATCAGCTACTGTTGCTGCAGCTTCTGTTATTAAAATTGTTTCTTCTAAATTTGTTGTTGTAATAGGTTCCCCCTGAACACTCTGATCCCGATATTCCGACATTTCATCCTCCCCCCCAACTAAATATGAGGGACTCCATTCCTCTTCCTCTACTTCAATACCTCCCATATCTAATGTAGGTTCCCTAATTATCCCAACCCCATCAAGAAATTGTGCCTAAGTCTGGTTCTACTATGCTAGTGACCTTAAGATTAATAATGTAATTAAGCCATGATTGGTGATAGAAGAAACTGGATGCCGAGTTGTTCTCACATAACCAGCCATGTGATGTAGGGATCTCAAAAGATAAAATGGCATGTTAAGTAGATTACCATGGCGTAAATGGGACAATAGGGGAAATTCAGAGAGAGACAATTTTGTACCTGCCTTCACAGGAAATGTATTTCTTTAGGAAGATTGCAACTTGATCCCAAGGCTGAGGTAATGATTCCAGCGCTATTCCATGGCCTCTTGGATGAACATTCTCACCGGATGAAAGAAAATCCCTCACTGCAGTTGCATTATGCGCCTTTCGTCCAAACCATTTCCTCCCAAATTGAGGCAAACCAGTAACTTATGCCACAATTGCTTCCATAACATCTATGTGCAATCCCCTGACCTCGGAATGAGTATCAGTCAGGTCAAGGGAAAACTGTAATGTTGTCACTATGTGAAAGCCATTTAAGCGTTGAAAATACACAATCCACCCATTGCTTCAAATATGGCTTAAACCTCTATGTTTTCACACAGGGTGTATGTGTTCTCAGGTTCCTGCCGGACTGGATTACCCATATCACCTTTCCTTCGTAGTTCTGATGGTGAATACAGAGATTACCAATTCGGACGTCGAAGTTGCAACATATGGACATTCATTGAACAACTGAAGTTGGAATTGGGTATTTTAGGAAATATGGCACAGTTATCAACCCAAGGAAAGGTGGTATAGTTATGAAAAATGGAATAATTGGTAGGTTTTGGTACGGATTGGGTAAAGGTGACGGTCGTGTAATGGATACGAGTGTTAATTCCGACAGGTTCCTTGGCAGTTAAATGGGTATGGGTGGCTGACGAGGACAAAAGACAAAGCATAATTATTATTGCCACATTAATTTTATGCTTAGTCATGTACATGGTCATAGCTCGTACCTTTGCAATATGAGCTAAGCCTTAACTTTCCACAATGATCCGACTTCGCCATCATGTCCATTAATTAAAAAGGATAATTGCACATCTGCTGTAATGAGTTGGCCATCGCCAAATGAGCTAGGCAGTGGCACAACCGTGCTGGAAGACATCCGTGGAAGTCCAATAGTGTTTTTCATTCTTGGCGGACTGTGGTTGGAGTCGTGAAATGAGTTGGCTAAATTGGAGCCCAGTTGAGTCATTAGCAGCGATATTATTCAAGAAATGGGCAATCTAGTGGAGTTGTAATTGATAAACAAGAGGAATCTGACAGAATTATGGTTGCGAAAATAGGAAAAATAAGCCAAGTCTAGCGGAGTCGCATCTTGGTATAGGGTAAATATAGTGAATTCACAACTGTGAAGATATGAATAGTAGGCCAAGTCTAGCGGAGTCGTGTTGATGCCTCGGTTGTGTAGAGTATGCAAAGTGATGGAATGGGGTCCAAGACACACAAAAGGGGATGAAAACCTAGACTAAAAGGCTTCGAAAGACCCTACGCAAGGGCAGTTCTATCCCTAGCCTGTTTGGTGTGGTTAACACCCACGGATATTCGGCCTCCGCTGGCACTCTATGAGTTGGTTGGTTTTGCTCCTTAAAATGAGACTTTAAATTAATTGTGAAACTAGTGCTAGATGTGATTTGAATGCAATTTAAAATTAATAATTCAATCTGAAGTTAAGAATTATGCAATTATGAGAAGAAATTCTATAATTACATAATTATAGATTTAAACTAAGAATGATTAAAGTAAAATAATAGCTAAATTAAATGTTAATTACTAATCTATCCTGGGAGCCAAGTATTTTAAAATGAAGGAAATGATTAAATATTCAAAAGGAATAATTTGATCATCAATGGTTTTAAAATAAATTTTAAAATTATTGACGTCTTTAGCATATTAATTCTAACATGAGAAGTAAGAAATTATCTTCACTATACTAAAATTATTTGAACATATAATCATTTATGCAATGATTGAATATAATTAGATTAATACATAAACTACAGAAATGCAGGACATTGATTGAATCTGATTATGATCTGATTTGTGCACAAAAAGAGAAATCTGATTAAATGCACATGAACAAATGAAAAATATAATTGCAGAAAAGAAATTGTATTACCATCTCAGTTTGATAAAAATACAAAGCTTCAACTTGATAATCATAGCAACCACTCCAAGCAGAGCCTACGATCTTCAATCTCTTAAACACAAGAAATTTCTATCAAGAGAATGATAGCAGAGAAAGAGGAAATTCAATTCTCTGTCATACAAATATCATCTACTCCCTCTGGTAGCAACGTTCCTCCTTCTTCCATGCCAACAAAACATTGCAAGAAGAATACAAATATAGGAAGAATGAAAATCCTTCCATTCTTTTGAGACCTCTTCCTCCTCCTGCTTTGAATGCTGAGGTCGAATTTATAGTAATGGAGAGCACTGGGAAAGATAACATCAAATCCCCAGATGCTTGGTTCGTTCACTGTATGCAAAAATGACCGGAATAAATTTCTGAACGTTCACCCCTATTCGGCAACGTTTTCCTCCCAAATGGTTGACAGATTCGCAAAAATTTCCTTTTGAGGGGTAAATTAGCCAATTTGGGAAGTGGGTTTTCAACCGTTTGAGCTAATTCCTCACGGTTTGGTCGCAATCCTCCGTGCAAAAAGGTGTCTTTTACAGATTTCATTTTTTTTAAATTTCATCTACACGGTAAATTAGGGTTTAGAAAAATACTATGCATTTAACATTGTAAATAGAATGATATACTAAATTCAATAAGATTATTAATATTTTTCTTCAAAAGAATATCGAATATAATTTAAACAATAATAATAATCTTACAAATAAGAAAAGCTAATTATATTTTTTGTAAAACATAATACTTTGCTTAATGAAAAATTATTGATTCTCTCCATGATTTGAAAGTATGTTTTTCTTTTTCATGATTCAATCAAAATATACATAACAAGGCCTTGAAAATTTTTTGTCATAAAATTATAGATTATTCCAAAATGACAAATTTTATAAAATATCCAAAGCTTAGTAAAATTCAATAATCCTTCGAAAGTTGATAATTAAATGCATGGTTCCATTATTTGATATAAACCCTTTCAAGTTATAAATCAAAATGATTAGAAATAAGTGTTTAATCAAATTATTCTAACCCATTAAGATGTTCTACAAACTTATTGATTCCATTAAGTTCAAATTTGTTGCCAAGATTACCGAAACATCATATGAATTTGATTAACCCAAATTGAAGCATGTAAATGACTCAAACAAGTTCAAATAAGAATACACCATCGTTACATACAATAATCAAAATCAAATGACAACAGAAATCATAAAACCCAACTCAAACAAATCAAAACAAATCGATAAATATGGAAACAATCCAAATAATTATTCAAATCACATAGTGTAATCTCAGCCGCGGGATTAAAACAAATCAACGGTCAAGATTAAACATGAAGAATGCGGGAGTTTTATTCTTGCAAATATGTACATCCATCGCGCAATCCGCAACCCACAATTTCAGGTTGCAAGATGCAGGATCGGAACTCATAGAAACAAATAAATCAAAATTTCCACAATCCTCAATCCGTATTGCGGGTTGCGGGTTACGGGAACGCAAACAACACAAAAAAGTAATGACCTCCCTGCAATCTGCAGTGGCAGGTTGCGGGCATGCAAAATGCACTTATTTAACAAACCTTTCTGCATCCTGCAATCCGCAATTACGGGTTGCAGGTTGCGGAAACACACCACACAAAATTTATTCAAACGCCTTCCGCAATCCACATCCTGCAAATTGTGGGTTGCGGGTTGCAGGAACACACAAAATCAAAACAAGAGAACAAGCTCTCCCACAATCCGCAACTTATGGTTTGTGGGCTGCGGGATGACATATTTAAAAATGTGAAAACAACCTCCTCCGCATCCCGCAATTACGGGTTTGCGGGTTTGCGGGATGACTTTGTGGGAAAAATCAGGGCTTCCCACAATTCGGTAAAACAGTCCAAAACTTATAATTTTTTCAAGGAAAAACCTATTTACACCAAACCAAATGTAATGGGATATAATCATACCAAGCATGATGAAGAAACCGCATAATAATAAAATATTCGAATCATTTACCTTTGTATTTAAGATTTTTGGGGCTCCCATGTTCAATGGAACAAGGGATCTTTTATGCCTACAACAAGTCGCAGCTGGGTATAGGACAAATATAGCGGAGTTACAACTGCGAAGATAGGAAAAGTAGGCCAAGTCTAGCAAAGTCGCAGCTGATAGAAGACAAATTTGGCGGAGTCGTAGCTGTGCAAATAGGAAAAATAGGCAGAATTTGGCGGAGTCGCAGCTGCGCAAATAGGGAAAATGGGCAAAATTTGGCGGAGTTGCAGCTGCGCAAATAGAGAAAATGGGAAAAATTTGGGGGGGTCGCAGCTACGCAAATAGGGAAAATGGAAAAATTTTGGTGGAGTCACAGCTGCACAAATAGGGAAAATGGGAAACATTTGGCGGAGTTGCAGCTGCGCAAATAGGGAAATACGTAGAATTTGGTGGAGTCGCAGCTGCGAAAAATGGAAGTTGGCAAATCTTCATCTGATTGGTTAATGCTGCTGAATTGTTCATTTTCTTGAAGGAGTTATTTTATAACAGGAAAATAGGCTAGAGTGCCTGCAATCGTCTGGCCCCGTCACAACCACTACTCCCCAAGTAGATTCCTCGACACATTTCTTCAAAAACAAACCGATCAAGGCGTAAAAGAAAATAAATAAAAAGAAAACAGAACAACAATTTATTTATATACAGATTCTTGTGTGGAAATTGCAGTTTAAGAATTCATAGGGGCAGAAAAAGGTTCTTTCCCTTGCGTTAACTGATAATCTAGATCAGCTGCAACATGCAAAATGAATGCATTCTTTGAAATCGGTTTATGATACAGTCGCAGCCGATGACCATTGGCGAATAATGGTGTTTGGTTTTCATCAATTGTTGTCAAGTGGATTGTTCCGTTGTCAAACAATTTGTCGATTCGGTAGGTTCCTAGCCATTTGTACGCAATTTTCCTTTAAAATCCCTCTTAAACAGTGAATCATACAGTAAAGCCCAGTCTCCTTCGCAGAAGACTTTCTGCATTATGAACCTGTCATGCCATTTGGAGTGCTACTGTTGAATTAACATTGTCTGATGCACAACAGTTGTGTGCTTCACATCAAGTTCATTTAGTTGATTCAATCGGTTCCTCTGAGCTTCTGTCAAATCTAGGTTTGCTTCCATGGTTGTTTTTAGAGTTTTAATTTCAAATTCAAGAGGAAAGACATTGTTCTTACCGTACACCAATTCCTATGGGGAGAAACCTGAAGTATTGCGCCATGTGTTATGGTATTCACATAATGCCTCTAGAAGTCTTTCGGCCCAATCCTTGTGGTGACTCTTCAGTGTTTTTGTCAGAATAGCCACAATTACCTTAATCGTGTTTTCCACTTGGACATTGGCCTGTGGATGATATGGAGAGGTTATCTTATGTCGAATGTGATATCTATGCAACAGGGCTTCCAATTTATGGGACACAAATTGCGGTCCTCCATCTGTAACTATCTCCTTGGGTACTCCCAAATGGGTGAAGATCTCTTCATACAAGAAATCCATTACAGCTTGATCATTGGCCTTGACCAAAGCTACAGCCTCCACCCATTTGGTCATGTAATCTGTGCAAAGCAGGATATAAACTTTCTTCTTCGAAGGAGGGTTGATAGGCCCTGCAAAATCCAAAGCCCATCTATCAAAAGGTTCTGCCACCAACTGTGGCTGAAGAGGCATTTCATCTAGTCTATTTGGTTGGCCCATTCTTTGGCAGTTGTCACAAGCCTGAACATATTTCTTAGCATCCTTGAACATTGTTGGCCAAAAATAACCCATCCTTAATGCCTTATGACCAGTTCTTTTGTCAGCAAAATCTCCCCCATAGGGCTCATCATGGCAAGATTTCAAGATACTGTAAATTTCATCCTGCCTTACATAGCTTCTGATTTCCAAATATGGACCAATGTAAAAGAGATGCCCATCTATCCAACAGTATCTAGCACTCTGTTGTATAATTTTTCTTTTTTCTCTCTTTGATAAATGTGTTGGAAGCTTTCCTATAGCCAAATAATTAGCAACATCTGATTACCATGGGGAATGAGCAGAGACTGCGAACAAATGTTCATCAGGAAAAGAATCTTCGATTGGTGCATCATCAACATTGTTAGTAAGTCGAGAAAGAAAATTAGCAACTACATTTTCTTTTCCTGGTCTGTCTATAATAGTGATTTCAAATTATTGTAACAATAACAACCATCTAGTTACTCTAGCATTAGTGATAGGTTTGTTCATTAAGTACTTACTGGCTGAATGATCAGTGTGCACAAAACTGGAATATCTAGTGATGTAATGTCTAAATTTATTGATGGCATAAACAATGGCAAGGAACTCTTTCTCTGTAACAGTGTAGTTCAGTTCATCATGGGCCAAGTTTTTGCTGATATAATAAATTGCATATGGAGCATGACCTTCCTAATGTCCCAATACTGCTCCAATGGAAGTATCTAAAGCATTGGAGGAGATATGAAAAGGCAGAGCCCATTTGGGTCCCCGTAAGATAGGTGTTATGGAAAGCCTTTTCTTAAGTTCAGTAAATATTGTTTGGCATGCATCAATCCAATCAAACTGCACATCCTTCATCAACAGGGTGAATAAAGGAGAAGCTACCTTGGATATTTTGTCTCTAAAACTTTTGTAGTAACCAACATGCCCTAGGAAGCTACGTACTTCTTTTTGTGTTCTAAGAGTGGGTATGTTTTCAATTACCTTAATTTTGGATAGATCTACCTAGATACCATCAGCAGAGACAAAGTTCCCTAAAACTACGCCCTTGCTCATCATCATATGGAATTTTTCAATGCTTAAAGATAGTTGGGTTTGTTCACATTGTTCTAAAACTCTTTCTAAACTTTTCAATGCTTCTTCAAAACTACTACTGTATGGAGTAAAATCGTCCATAAAGATTTCCATGCAGTCATTTACCATTTTGGAAAAGATCCCAATCACAGCTCGCTGAAATGTGGTCGGTGCATTACACAATCCAAAAGGAAGCACCCTATATGCAAAGGTACCGCAGGGACAGGTGAAGGTGGTCTTATCTTGGTCTTCAAGGGCAATCTGGATTAGATTATAACCACTAAATCCATCCAGAAAATAAAAGAATTTATTTCCAGACAAGGTGTCTAAGACCCGATTGATAAAAGGTAAAGGAAAGTGGTGTTTCTGTGTTACTTTATTTAGTTCTCTATAATATACACAGACTCTCCATTTTCCATTCTTTTTAGGTACGATCACGAGTGGGGAAACCCACTCACTGTCTGAAATTGGATAAATAAATCCATCCTCCAAGAGTTTTTGGATTTCCTCCTTCGCGATATCCTTCAAATCAGGTTCATCCTTCGTTGTGGTTGGCACACTGGTATGGAGTCTCTTTTGATGTAAATGTGGTGGGTACAAATATTAGAGGGGATACCCTTCATATCTATGTATTACCCATGTGAAGGCTCCCTTGTGTTTTTTTAGCAAAGTGATCAAGCATTCCAGCTCATCAGGCGTAAGAGTCGGATTAATGTTCAATGTTTTTCACGGCTCGATTTCCATTGGAATGATTTTTGAGTTTTTAAGTACTGTAATTATGTTGGCATCACTGACTTGACTCTCTTCCATTAGATTTTCTTGTTCTTTTTCACCTAAAGTACTGTTCAGAATTTGGTAGGCATGTTTAGTGACAGATGTGGGATCATTGATGAAACTATTAATAGTGTCATCCTTTGTTTCATCCTTAAAGGTTAAGGCTCTCCCTATCGTTAATAATGGTTGAACGCCTTCTTCTTCCTCTAGATCCACCCAAAGTGGAGTTCCAGCTTCTAATCTTGGTCGAGATGGAGGGTATAAATTCAAACTTTTAATGTCATACCCATCTGAGATAGTCATGGACCCCGAATGGCAGCTAATGCAAGCATCTCATGTGGCTAACCAAGCTCTTCCCAGGATCAGCGAGTGTCCCCCAAGCTGTGACTTCGGTTGAAAGACCAAGAAGTCAGTGGGGTATTCCCATGAATCGATAGAGACTACGAGGTCGTCCAGGATTCCCTCGGGTTTGATTGTTGATCTGTCATCAAGTTCTAATATGGCAGGGGTTGGTTGAATATTAGTGAGTCCGATTTTCTTCATAGTTTCAATGGTCATAACATTGATAGCTGCGCCTAAATCTACCAAAACATTAGGTATATGAGTGTGTCCAATGTGCACTATAACAGTAGGATTTCTAGGGTCATCATACTTAGCCAAAGGAGTCTTTCCCATTATTAATTCGGAGAGCTTTCCCATTACATGGACAGTGGGAGGATCCCTAGGATTTCTTCCTAGTTTCTTTACACACAAATCTCTAACGGTCTTGGCATAAATGGGCACGTCATGAAGGGCTTATAACAGTGGAATTTTAACATATAAATTCTTCAATTCCCCTAAGAGATTGAATCGAGGTTTTTCCACTGTCTTTTGTAGGGCCAATCGTTCAGGATATGGTGGTTCTCTTATTGGTTGTGTAGGCTATGTTTCAATGTATGTTTCTTCTTTTGTTTCAGCTGGTGTTTCAGTAGGAGTTTTAGCATCCTCAATGATGGGGATTGTTGTGTTAACTGAATTCTCGAATTGCTGATCCATTCTTGCTTCAGTCACAGAGGATGGAAAATTCTCAATGATGATGGTTTCCACTACCCTCCTTGATCATAGGTGTATGTCATTACAGGGAATTGGGGAAATGGAATAAGCAGGCATGTTGGCAGTCTCAAATTGATGAATTGCTTTATTATTCGGGTTGGGGTTAGGTGGTCATAGTGGTACGTTCATAGGTGAGGCATTGTTTTGAAGTTGCAGTTGTGGCTGCTGATACTGGTGAGGATACTGTTGAGGATGATACTATTGATAAGGATTTTGGTGATGAGGAAAATTATATTCTGGGTAGGAATTTCTCCAACTGGGAGACCAGAGTGCTTGTTAGTTTGATTCTTGTTCCCATGGCATCCAAGGGTTAGGATTTGGCATTGAAGTTTGAGATGGACGCCATTGGTTGTTAGAAAAATGTGAAGGGAATTGTGTATTCATATTATTCATGTTATTCAAATTATTCCAAAAAGGTGATGGATCTAGGTTCATACCTTGATTCCTAGGCTACCAAGGCTTCTTCTGAGCAATAAAATAAGCTTGTTCCACATCGAAAGTAGATGCATGCAGGAATTCTTTGAATTTGGGTAATGAAGGACACTCTTTGGTATCATGATCCAATTCACATGACCGACGTAACTCCACCTTGTCAAGTGGACATTCCTTCAGTGGGTGCTTCTTCCTGCATTTGGCACATAATACATCAAGTTCCATATCATCTACTGCTTACCTCTGTTTTTCTCTCAAGACATCCAATTATGAGGATATGGAGCTCATCATATCTATTTTAAAATTCTCCAAAAGGTTTCCTATTTTTTCCCAAGTGGCTCCTCCACTAGCTGACTTCTGTGTCCTAGTGAAGACATCTCGATCTCGTTCTTTGTCCTGATTGTTGGTTCTAGAGGATCCCTTTGAATATCTTCGAAATAAGTCGACAAACTTCTCAAAGGGTTCCTTTGATATATCCCCCTTTCCCAACAAATTCAACATGTCTAGGAAATCTTCCTTGATCCCACGCAGTAAGAAAATCTTGAGTACATCTTTCTCAATATCGGCATGACCAGATCTCTGTAAATTATATAAAAATCTCTTAGCAAAATATTCCAATCTCTCTGCTTCCTTCTGGACCATTTTAAACAATTCTTCCTTCCTATATCTGGTTCTACAATACTCTTGATATTTGGAAAGGAAGGTTTGTTTCGTCTGTTCCCAGGTAGTAATGGTTTCACAACCCAAAATCATGAACCAACGCAGAGCGTTCCCTTTCAAGGTGGCCGGAAATAATTTTTATTTCTGCACATTGGAGGTCTAGTCGTAGCTGTGACAGAGGATATCAAATTCGAAGAGGAACTCATCTGGATCTTCATAGGACTTACCATGGAAGTTCGGGAGAACCGAGGGTGAAATATTCTTCATGGGGGATGCCCCTGGTGTTTGGAGGATAGGGAATTCTAGTGTGACAACAATGTCACCATGTTGATTATCCTCCACCTCCTCTTCATGATTATTGTGGCGTTCATTGCGGTCTCCATGTTCTTCTTTATCCATGTCCCCCTGGTCCTCTTTTTCTTCCTTTCTTCTTTCCTCCTCTTCTCTTTCTTCTTCTCTCCTTCTCCTTTCTTCCTCTCGTCTTCTTTCCTCCTTTGCTTCTATGCAATGTTCTAACCACTCTTCTTTGGTCACTAAGCACTCATTGATTCGATAGATCTCCTCTCAACCCACTGCACCTACAACACTTCCTTTGTCTTCAGGAGGTTTCTTCTCTGGAATGGGAGTAGAAGGTCTTTTCACATTCTCCATGATTGATGCAAATGTTTCAAGATTAGGGAGAACAGAATTTCCTCCTAAATATTCTCGCGGTAGTCTGGTAGAGGAATCATCTCTTGCAATTATTTCATCAATGAATGTCTATCTTCCCAAACCTTTATTACGACCACGACCTCTTCCACCTACAATGTTAGTATTTTGGGGGGCTTCCCTAGTTTTTCTTCTTGTATTCATGCATGCTCAAATAATCATAGATAAATGAAATCAATAAATCAACTACCATCTATGTATATCAATTACCATCCCCAGCAACGGCGCCAAAATGTTGGTCACCCTATATGCTAATTAAATACAACTAACACATAGGATGCTCAATATGAATTGTCAACCCAAGGAAGTATTTTATTTCAAAGGTAATTAGCAAAATCTATGCATAAACACTCAAGAAGTTGATTGAATGAATGAATATCAATTATCATACCTATCTGCTTAGTCAAAATCATCTCATGGCTAAGCTAATCTATGTTATCCATCTAAGAATTCAAAATACATGTACCTTCCTACAATCATCACTCCAACAATTACTGATCTAAGAAGGATTGAGCTAGACTTACTTTTGCAAGAAGTTAAATCCTAAAGATATCATACTACAATGAATTAACCATGACCTGTGTAAATTATCTAATATACAAATTATAAATGACAGTAAGAAATCAAAACCAATTGCAATCATAATCTGACTAATTCAATAAATCCCAAGAAAGATAAATAATAGAAATAAACTACAGTTGAGCTTGACTGTAACAACTAACTAGCACACTTGCATAAAGGGAAACTATCCTACATAGTCGACTATCACACCACGCAATTACAACAATTCAGAATGCAATCATTAACTACCAAAAGAAAATACAATTATCAATTACCACTGTTGCAACTTCTTTGTAAAACGCATCCACTGTAAATCCACACCACACAACAAAAAATAAACTAGATTACCTACTTAACTCGGCGATCTCTGTGAGAAAGTGGGCCCTGGCCTTCTAACAGAGATGCTGTGAACTAACACGAATTAAAACACAGATATATGAAGAACTCTGTTACAGCCCATACACACTAATGGATTTGGACTCAAAATCCGATGACAAAATCCGACAACCTCCGATGAAGAAGGGCTGTGTCGTCGGATTTCACCTTAAAAATCTCAAAATTTGATGATTTTTTTAAAATTTATAGAAGGAGACGTCGGATATCCGACGGATATGCTCATATCCGATGGTTCGTCAGTTATCCGACATTAGATTATGCATTGGGAGGTCGGATATCCGACGCAAAGCTATTCAACCCAAGGATGGCGGAAGTCCGACATCAATTATTCAACGGTAACTATGTTCAAGGCATCAAATATCTGACGGAAAGTTGACTTTTAAAACTTATAAATATTGAAACATTACGACATGTTTTCTATACAAGCGACAGTTTGTGGAAGTTTGTTTATTTGGCGGACTGTTTTTCGGTGAACTGTTTTTCATTATTTCCATTGTTTTTGAGATTCAAGCGAGCAAAGTGTGGAGCTTCATTTTCTAAGATCGATAATCTTCATTCAAGCTCTTTACAAGAAAATGTCAACTAGAAATATTCCTGATCCGGACGAACAAAATCGACAATTGCTTGCTAGATTGGGGGAAGGAGTTGAAAAAAGGGGTGATAGGAAATGTTATTGTCCATGTACTCAATGCAGGAGCTTTAAGAGGAGAAGAATTTTGATCACAACAGCCACAAAACATTGTATGGAGCATGGGCACGCTGAGGGGAGACATGAATACCATCCATTTGCAAGTTTTGCATTATATATGTTTTTATTTTGATTGCTTTTGTAAATTTATGTATTTATCATGGTTTCAATAGATGGGGACTAACATGGACAATAAATATTATTTTAATATTAAATATTTATTATACTATTTCTTTTTCTTTTGTGCATGTTGAATCTAGGGTATAGTAGAATAACTCATTTATTTGTTCGTTAGTGAGACTAACCCACTCACCGGGGAAAGCACTTAACTCTCTAGATTTGTGACACTTTCTATCATGATAATAGAAATAACGACTATATTGGCATGTTGTAATTTCTCTTATATTTTCTCTATAGAAATTACCATAGCATCATTTATCTTACCTTAGTGGAGTACAGTATGAGAAATTGGGTAAATTTATGTCACTTGGATAGTTTGGATGCACCTATTTGAACAACAGTCCAATAGGTCATTGCTCTTTTCATCCCAACAGTACAAAGTTTGTTACATTTTAAATGCATCACATAAATGTTTACATTTTGCGTTTGAATTTTTTACTTTTTGTGGTTGAATTTCTTATATTAACTTTTATGTATTGATGGTTTCATGTAATTATAAAGGAAAGACATCCTAGGGCACTTCGTCTGGATGAAGTGCTTCCACAACAAGTACCGAAAGCTATGAATATTAATGGAGAACAAGTTAATGATCACATTAATGAAGACGATGATCATTCTAAAAACATAGTTGAAGATGATGTTACAAATAATTTGATCCATGATGCATTTAATGTTGAAATGGTCGATGTTGATCATGATGATGATGATCATGAAAATGATGAACATTTTGATGATATTCATGATATACCTCTTCTTGATAAGGCATGCGAACCCCTTTATGAGGGATCCAAGACAAATCTTCTCTCTGTTATATTATTGATAATGAACTTGAAGGTTATGAATGGTCTTTCAAACATATCAGTGACACTGATGTTAAGGTATGTAATATATTCCATCACAAAATATATATGATTGTGTATTTTGTTGTCCATTCATATATAAGTCAAATTATTACGGATGAAATTTGTTCCATTAATATTATTTCTATATTATATTAACTAGATTTTTATTTTAATTTGTTGTAGCATGATAGGTGAATATTTGTTACCACCATCAAATATTTTACCTCGCACATATTGAGAGTTATCTGCCATCATGAAAGAAATTGGAATGCAGTATGAAGCAATTCATGCATGCCCCAATGACTATGTTCTATATTACAATCAACATGAATTTGCAACAGAATGTCCTGAATGTCATATCAGTAGATATCGCACAGATCAAGTAACTAAAAAGGTGCCTCACAAGGTTCTACGTTATATTCCCATTATTCCACGTATGCAACGATTGTTCAGGTGCAAAAACATAGCACAGTTTATGGATTACCATGCACAGAACAGAAGTCAAGATGACATTATTCGGATGCCTGCATATGGGTCTGCATTTAGAGATATGGAGGAAAAATGGCCCCACTTTAAAGAAGAACCTCGTAATATTATGATTTCTTTGGCAGTAGATGGTGTCAATCCATTTGCAGACATGAGATCCATTTACTCGGTGTGGCCTATTTTTGTTATCAACAACAACATTCCTCCATGGTTGACAATAAAGAGGGAGCACATAATGTTGTCGATGATTGTTCCAGGTACGAACCCTGCAATTTTTTTTAAGTAGTTGTATCTCATTTGTCATATTTTTGTCGCATAATGTGATATATATTTAATGTTTTTCTATTGTGTAATATGGTTTAATATTGTAATCTAAATGGTACATCTCATATTTATATTTTTTATATGTTTATATATATCAATCAGGTAAGTACCAAGTGAAAGATATGAATGTATATATCGAACCTCTTATTGACGAGCTACTGAAGTTATGGAATGGCATCACTATGTATGACATATCTAGACCAATACGACAAAGGCAATTTCAATTCCATGCAATGCTTGTATGGGCAATACATGATGCCCCAGGATTAACCCATTTCTATGCTATGTAATTATAAGTTCCACTTTATTTGCAAAAAGTTATACGAACTACTAGTTAATATACTACGCATGCATGTTTTTCTAAATAATCCAGTCATTTTGTATATAATTATAATTACATAGATATTCCATCTCTTTATGTGGGTCTTCAGACAAAGGGGAAATTTGCATGTCCAGTTTGTGGTCCTAAGATCAAATCTCATCATTCAAAAAGCTTAGGAAAGGAGGTGTTTGATGAGTATAGGCACTTCCTCTATAAGAATCATAGGTATCGAACTACTGAAAAACATCTGTTCAATGGAAAGCAAGAGACTACATTAAAACCGCAGAGAATGACACCTTGCATATGGAAGTTGCAATATAATAGAAATCGTCAAGGTACGTATAATGAATCATCATATATGATATGTTATATTGTATTTTTTTTATATTGTGTGTTTTTTACTGTAATTGACATTAATTTATGTAATTTCATGATTGTCGTTCATGTGATCATGAAGGAATTAATGGGCTTCCACAAGGAATGAAAAGTTATCTTAGACAATTCAGTAGGTTGCCCTACTATGAGCAACTACAAATTGCTCATCTATTTGATACAATGCATATCGGAAAGAATGTGACCGAAACATTATGGCAAATATTGGATGGAAGGAGTGACAAAGCAAAAATTGTCAAAATTTGCAAAGACATTCAAGATAGCAACCATGCAATGAAAGACATCATTCAATTTCATAGCAACGAATATCAAATTAATATAAACTCACTTCCATGGATGTTAACAGACCAGCAAAGTAATGTTGTAAAAGAATTCATTCGAAAAATTAAATTTCCCACCGCATTTTGTGCGAACATGAAGAATATCATAACAAAGAAAGGTGATTTCGCGAGGGTGAAAACTCACGATTGGCATGTCTTCATGAAGGTAATTATTATGGTATAGCTTTAATTATTTTTTTTCCTATTACAGTTAATATGGTTGGTATATTTTTTATTTGTCTACTCTTTGTTGATAAAATGAAACTATTTGTATATTATTGTTACAGTATGTTCTACCTCTCTCTATCCCGGACAACTTCGACAACAATGTCAAGCAAATAATATATAGTCTTGGGAAATACATGAGGTGAGTGGTGATTTTTTCCATGCGCTTAGTGTTTGTTTAATTCAACATAGAACTTATATTTGATTTTCGTTCTGTAATTCATGATGTTACGTAATATATTGTTTTTTTCTTTAATCTCTTGATTTGGTTGTCATGTCACTTGTAGATGGTTGTCATCTAAAGAAGACATAAAGTATTGGAGGAGAGAAATTCCTCGTCTCATGTGTGAACTGCAGAAGCATCTACCTTTGGCATTTTTCAATGCACAAGAACACTACCTCATACACCAAGTTGAGGAGATTGAACTGTGTGGACCTACGCACTCAAGGTCCATGTGGATGGTTGAGAGGCACTTGAAATTTATGAAGGGTTTGGTAAGACAACGAGCATATGCTGAGGGTTCTATGATGGAGGGATATATGGTATACCAGAACATGTTGTATATTAGTGAATATTTTCCTAAATTAGCAAAAAAGCTCAATTTACATCGCATTTGTGACCTAGAATCCAATAGGAGTTTCGAAGGGGGGTACCCGAAGGGGAAAGGTAGATCAAGGAAGGTGAAAGTTAATATAACACATTCTTATATTCAGTACTTTGCATAAATTTATACTGTAATATAGTTTGTTAAGTTACTATATTACATTTGTATTGAATTTTAATTTTATTGTCATGAAATAGTTGGTCGAGAGTGGGATGAAATTCATTTATACATCACAAACAATATTGACTGGATAAAGGTATGGATCGAACGATATGAATAATCTGGTCATGGAATATCATGGGAAGGTGTGGCTTCATTGGTTAAAGCTGCACAGTGCAATGGAGACACCAACCTAACACAAAGGGAAATCGATTTAGCAAGATGTTTAAAAGATAAGAAGGTAAGCATATTAATCATCCACACTATTTTTTTGTAAAAAATAATGTCGTTGTACGTCACTTTTTTTTTCATTGTATGGCATTATAAACATGCACTAGTTAATCATAAATATTGGATCATTATGTAATCTTTTCCTGTATGGCTTGTTGTAGGTAAAACACCATAAGGCTATGTGGTGCAATGGATGTAGATATTGAATCGAAAAGTTGGATGAAAGAAAGAAAACATCTGATTGTGGGATATCTACAGTCTTTGAGGTGACCAATGTTTCTTCTAGAAGTGACAGACATCTAGAACTCTCTAAAAATCGATACTATGGGTATCTGGAAGACATTCTTCAGTGTGATTTTAACTCCTTCAAGGTATTTCTGTTCATTGTCAAATGGTACAGGTGTCGATTGAATCAACATGATCCCGATAAAACAATAATTGAACATGATAATGGATTTACCATGGTAAATACAAGGTTGTTTGAGCTAGGAACGGAGCCCTATGTTCTTCCAACCCAATGTGAACATGTATTTTACTTTGAGGTTCTAGGTAGAGCAGGTTGGTCATTTTCTATGAGACACGATCCAAGGGGAAGGCCGGTAAAGTATAACATAGATGAAGGTAACAAAGACGTTCTCGAAGAAGAAGACGCTGTAGAAGATCATCATGATCAACATGAGTTAGATGATCATGTTCCTGAAGAAGATGTCGAAGAACTTATTGAATCAGATGATGTATCAAACAATCATGTCCATGAAGATGATATCGACGATGACACGATGATCATAACTAACACTGATGACGAGAATGATATGGCCAATCCTTACAATGTTGAATCTGGATCATCGGATGATAGTATAGACGATGACTCAGATGAACAAGATGATGAAGACAATTGAAGTTTATGAGGTATGGAGTAATAATAAATTAATTGTTTCTTATTGAGTTTCCACTTTCCAGTATGATATAATTAGTAACATTGCTTGTTATAGATTATGCCAAAAAACAAATTTAAAATTTTTGTACATAGATATTTTTGTCGGGTTATGGGGAATTGAGAGTGATGTGAGGGGGGGGAGGGGCCATAAGAGCTTCCACCTTAACGTGGTTGGCCCTGTTTAGTAGAGAATATTAAATTATTCTCGAAATAGAAAGAAGCTTAGTAAGGAAACTCACAATTATCAAGACTCAAGCATCATCATCATCATCATCATCATCATCATCATCATCACCATCATCTTCATCATCATCATATTTTTCTTCTTCATTGACATCTTCATCATCTTGATCATCGTCATCATCATCATCATCATTGTCGTCGTCGTATTCATCGTCACGACCACCATCATCATCATCATCATTGTCATCATCATCATCGACGTCACGACCACCATCATCATCATCATTGTCATCATCGTCGTCGTCATCCTCACCATCATCATCATCATCGTCACCATCTTCATCATCATCATCGTCATCATCATTGACGGTGTGGGAGGGTTTTTGGACTCAAACTTGGCTAACACTCGCCATTGGCGCAACATCAAAAACCATACCTATAGATTAAAAAATGTGATACATGGGGCCAACGTTGAAATTTTTTAAATATGTGTTAGCTTGGAATGAAATTTGGCATGGTTAGTCTAGACACATGCATTGACGGTGTGGGAGGGTTTCTAGACTCAAACTTGATTGAAAATAATCATTGCAGCATAAAAAACCATACCTATAGATTAAATAATGTGATACATGGGGCCAACGTTGAAATTTTTTAAATATGTGTTGGCTTGGACTAAAATTTGGCATCGTTAGTCTAGACGCATGCATTGACGGTGTGGGAGGGTTTTCTAACTCAAAATTGGCTAACACTCTCCATTGGCGCAGCATCAAAAACCATACCTATAGATTAAATAATGTGATACATGGGGCCAACGTTGAAATTTTTTAAATATGTGTTGGCTTGGACTGAAATTTGGCATGGTTAGTCTAGACGCATGCATTGACGGTGTGGGAGGGTTTTCGAACTCAAACTTGGCTGAAACTCGCCATTGGAGCAACATCAAAAACCATACCTATAGATTAAATAATGTGATACATGAGGCCAACGTTGAAATTTTTTAAATATGTGTTGGCTTGGACTGAAATTTGGCATGGTTAGTCTAGACGCATGCATTGACGGTGTGGGAGGGTTTTCGGACTCAAACTTGGCTGACACTCGCCTCTGGCGCAGCATCAAAAACCATACCTATAGATTAAATAATGTGATACATGGGGCCAACGTTGAAATTTTTTAAATATGTGTTGGCTTGGACTGAAATTTGGCATGGTTAGTCTAGACACATGCATTGACGGTGTGGGAGGGTTTTCAGACTCAAACTTGGTTGAAACTCGCCATTGCAGCATAAAAAATAATACCTATAGATTAAATAATGTATCTTTTTTCTACTATAGGGTTTATCATTTGTTATTTCTCTTGTATCATTTTGCACCATCTTCATTTTAATCTCAATTGCTATCAAATTATCGTCATCATCTTCATCTTCATTTAAATCATTGTCATCATCGTTGTCATCTTCATCATCTTCTTCTTCATCACCTTCATCATCATCCTCGTCACCTTCATCATCATCGTCATCATCGTCTTCATCATCGTCATAATCATCATCATCTTCTTCATCGTCATCTTCATCATCGTCATCATCATCATCATCGTCATCATCATCTTCATCGTCATCGTCATCATCGTCATCATCATCGTCATCATTGATCGTCATCGTCATCTTCATCATCGTCATCTTCATCATCGCCATCTTCATCATCGCCATCTTCATCATCGTCATCATCATCATTGTCAACTTCATCATTGGTAAGCAAGGATTTCACTCCCATCTCAAATACAAATCATTTAGGTGAAGTGAATTATCTCTCCACCTCGAGACTCTGGGAAGCAACTCCACTGGCGAACCCATATAGGGACTCCACTAGGTATTTTAAAATCAAAGAAGCACAATGAGTTCACATGTTTTCCTCTCATTTTCTCAAGCCTTAAACTAGTTAAACCAAGTAGTCTAAAATTTAAGATAGACTAGATAATTAAGAGAGGCTCATGATGAGTGGGAATCACCATTACAGTATGAGGATGACATAGAATATAATTATGGGTATGAACCTAAATCTCAAAAAAATACAATACCCATGATTTTTCTCATCAGTCTAATGTGGACTCTTATGAAATAATTTCCCAAGATCCCTTCGAATATCATTCATTTTATGATTGTCCAATGTACTCATCCCGCCATAGATGCTTTCGTTTCTACAACGTTGGGACGATTTTTTATATTAAATTAGATTATTACTTTTATAATTGTGGATTTTAAATTGATTGCTGGTATGTTCCATGCCGATTCAAAATCATGGGTGGAAGTAAATAAAATGGAAATGCCAAAGCGCACATCGGGTTAATATTTTTTGAAAGGAAAATAAAGTGTGTTATTGAAATTAGTGGGCAACATTACTACTACTCTAATACTTTCATGATTGTAGAGTCAGAAAGAGAATATTAACCCATCCTAAACGTAAGGAACATAAAAGGGTTACAACCTCCCCATATTGTATTGGGAAGTTTTAAATTGCCATGCACACAAAGTCTCAATTCCGTGACATCTAACAAAGTGAAGAAGGCTAAATATTTTAAATTTTGACCTTCAAAATGAAACTCTAGCTAGAATTGCAAATTTCGATTGTTATGATCATTGATTTTAACACTTGAATTGATTCAACAACCTAAACTACTCATACTCCAAATCTATTTTTCAATATTACTAATTGATATTTACAATTTCATCAATCCAAATGACTTTATCCAATTTTAGGAAAAAATAATACCAATTTCCCCTCTTGTATTTTAAGCGACCAAAGCACAATTAATAGATATATTTATTCCAATAACTGAAACAATCACAATGAAACATAACTCAAGGGATCGAAAATACTAGTGAAAATATCCAATTTTCCTCTTAAAAATATCAATGAACTTAATGTTGGTGTTTTTCTTATGGTTTTACAAACCAAGTTGAATGAGATAGACTTTAACAATTCCTTTAGATTGATATCCATCGTTTCTCATGATTGCTTAATCGTGTTTTGTGTATTTTCAAATCTACGTGATTACTTTCCGTTGAATAGTTTCAGTTTCCATTGAATATTAGTATATCACTTTTGATCATAGAGTGAAGACAACAACTTTGTAGAAAATCCATGTAAGAAATGTCAATGAGTGATAACAAAACAAAAAATATGTTTCTTAATTATAAGAGAGAACACCAAAAATTATCCACTTCCATGAAAGAGAAATGCTTCTAGGGAAGAAAAGAATGTGCAGTATAGTATAATTACAACATTTGAACAAAATTCCCCAATGAGATACTAGGGGCTATTTTATCTATAAATTCTCTATAAAATAAGTTGAACACGTGGATAGGATGTTAAATATGGAGGAGACATTAGAAATACACATATTAAAGAAAAATGGGAGCTTGCAATAAAAAACAAGAGTGAGTGGCAAACTCAACGCCCACATCCAAGATTGAAGCTGGTCCATTTGCACAACAACTTAAATAGCGAACTCAAATAGATGATGAAGAGAATGTTGAGCGTAACTTAATGTGGTAATATGACCGTCTATTATCTTACTATGGATGCCTTTTTAAAACTGAATATGTCGATGATGGACTCATGTCACACTCGATTGTGGAGTGGAAGTTTAGTTCTACCAATCTAGCCGTTCTCACCACTGTGACCAAAACATGATAGAGGGGAATTTAGGCTATATCAAAAATATACAAGAGATCATGCAAGTGGTCTCATCTTTCCAATGTGTCATTTTTGGTGCAAGTGGCGAGATACCTTCCCCCATAGTAACATAAATGAAGATCATGGTATTGTGATAATATGTATCAACTATAGAAGGACGTGGGATGAAACTAAGTGCACTTTTTCTCGAAGTACAGCAACCAACTACTTTTTCTCAAGGGATGTGTTGGATAGGCATTCGTGGTTCATACTAGGACATCACCCTAAACCAAAAGCAAGGATGTGGTATTTCAAGCACTAACCTATACTAAATTATATCAATAGATAAACAACCTATAATAAGATGTAAGCTTATATTCTAACGTATTAACACCTACTAACCTATTAACGTCCTATAACCTATACTAACCTATACTAAGTTATATCAATTTATAATCAATGTCCTACACTAACCTATTAACCTATACTAACCTATTAACCCCAAACCCCTAACCTATTAACCCCAAACCCCGCCTAATACCTCAACTCTCCAACCATGAAATGCATAAACCATTTAACACAAATCACTGATCGATAATCCCGTCACTCTGTTCGATAGCGTGTTTCAGCATTTTTTGGAGGGAAAACTCCACCTCCTCTGCATCTGTTTCAGACTTGTGGTCTGGTTTGTGTAACGGGAAACGTAGTTTGAAGGGTAGTGATGAACTGACAATCTAATTTAGTGATTGATAGGTGGTATCTCCATTTTGTCAAGGGAAAATCCCACTTCCTCCACATATGTTTTAGACCTGTGGTTTGGTTGTAATGTGGCTCAATTTTTAGTGGGCATCTCGACTTCGATTTGGACTTAACCAGCGTTAAGTGACGACGCAAGTGTTTCCTTTGAACAAGCACAAGCAGGATCAAGAGCATGGGTTTCGATTTCAAAATCAAGAGCAGGAGAAGGATTAGTCTTTGCAATGTCTTCGGTATGTGGCCACATTTCATCTTTAACCCTCCTACACTTGAATTTCGTTCAACCCATTAGCAGAGCCTACTCTATGACCCTTCCTCTTTCCTAAAGCTTCGATGCCTACTCTATTCATGGATGAGGAGTGTGTTTGTAGTTTTTTGTTTGGTTCCCTTTGGGGTTTCTGTAACTCTATTTCGAAATGGGGCTAGTCGTGGGCAATGAGAAATTGTAATGGGTTTGACCCATAATGGGAATGTAATTCGTATGAGTAGTTTGGTAGTTGTTTATGGCATGTTTAATGTAATGAAGTATGCCCATTGTGGGCACTTATGACTTGGCCGTGGCCATGAATGGTTGTAACCCTGTTTGTAACTAATCTAAGGTTTTGACTTACCTCTATTTTGGTATTCGCTTACTGTGTTGCTCTAAGTGATGGATTGGGTATTGTATAAATTGTTTAAATGGTTGCAATCTGGAACATGTTGAAATGCATATCTTTCATTTGGGTTATGTGTATCAATTCGTAGATAATATGAATGCTCTATTTGTAATTCGCCACCTGTAGGTGACAAAAATGACTCTGCGTGTAAATTGATGGTTTGGAAAATGAATTGGGGTTTCGTTGTGTGTAAATACTAGGTCTGTTTCTATTTAAACATGAGTTTTTATACTCTGCTAAGCGATTGGGTGAGAATCGACCCTGTCGCTATACGTTATTGGAAAGAGTCTTTAGTTTAAACGATTCTATGTTAGCTTGATGAAGCGATCCTGTAGCTATTTGTTTTGGACTCTCGGTGCAAGTATTTATTTGTTTGGCTAAGACATTCGAACCTGTAGCTAAAATGTTTGGAAAATGATTCTATATTATGAGTTTTGACTTTCATGAAGCAATTGTGTAACTTAACGTGTTTGGTTCTGGGTGCAAGTATTTTCTGTTTGAGAAGTCATCGAAAACACACGATGTGTGTTTCAACTTTGGAGTTTTGGTCTGTAACGCTGGTCATTTTATTTATTTGGTGTTTCTCCTTTGGTGAGATTCGATCTCTGTGTTATTACATTTTGAAATAGGATGTATTTGTTAATGGAAAAGAGTTGGGTAAGCCCTAGCTGGTAAATTGCATTGGTTTAAATGTTTTAGCATTTGCGCAGAGGTTTGGTAGGAACGATCCTGCTGTAGCTTTTGTTTAGATGTTTGTTTGGTTACACCTCTACATGATTCGATCCTGGGTCTACGAACTACTTTTATTTTTATTTTTGTTTTGGCTGAGTTGTTTGGTTCAGCAGTTAGACAAAAAATCAAGCTCCTAAAGAGATCATCTTCTTGACAAGTCAACACTTCACTGACACTAGACACACACCTAGATGCACACTCTAGATTTGAGATTCCCTCTCCTAGGAAAAACTGCCCAAGTCATGCAATTAAAATGCACTAATCCTAACTCAAAATTAACTAAATTAAGTTCTTACTAAAACATATTGTGATCTTAATATCCAAATATGCTAAAAATGAAATTGTCGCTAAAATAGGAACTTCTGAAAATTAGAAAACACGTGATGAACAGAGTCTTTCAACATCTTGTACAATGCCCAGTGACAAAGGTCAATTGGGCATCAACTGATCATGCCAAAGATCCTACCAACAAAAGGCATTGTTTAACGACTAATGTCAATTTACTTGGCAATACCCTTACATTAAAACATCATATTGATTGATTGGATCTTTGTAGGGGTCCTTTTAGAGCTACAACTAGACATCAAGCATAGATGGAAAATAAATCTAAGAGGGATCTAGAATAGTTATTTTGTCCATATGGAAAATCCTAATACCTTGTGTCCCAGACTCCCAATCTAAAGTTTCTAAATTATGTTTTCGTTTGTGCCTTCCCAATCTTCAAGAATCAATTTGCCTTTGGAATTGCTTTCTAAAATGGCCAACAATCTACTTGGCAATGATGGATATCCCTGTCAGTTTGCATGGCACATGCTCTAGATGATACACGATGCATATAAAAGGTTATAAGAATATACAGATGGCATTACTGCCTGTTAAGAAAAGTTATATGGCATAATGTGAAGACAATAAAAGACGATTTGATCGACGCTAGTAGTATTCACTGAAATTTTATGGTCTCACGTGATACACATTAATGGATTCATTCATGTGATCTGGAAGCTATGGGGTGGTTGTGTTCTTAATTACAAATATAATCTTGTTCTTCCTAAAAATGTAGTTTGTTAGTAGTGACCCGTTTCAGTGGGTATTGTAATCAACGCAGTTGATATAATGGGGAAAACTTAGTTATTTTAAATAGGTGAGTTTATTTTTGGTTAATTAGGTACAAGCTGGGAGGTGGGCAGGTTTAGGCTCTTATGTTAACTTGTTAATATGTCATTTATTGAATAATTAAACATACTAATACTGACAATAAGATATTCATCAATAGAAATGGATAGTACATTACATATTTTCAACCTTTAGGGCCTGAAAAGTGTTATAAGATTCACCAACCAGATTTTTTTTTTGACAAATGGTTGGGTAGAAAAATTTCACAAAGATCATGTCATGAAGAAGAATTTAGTTAGTTGGTGGTAGAGGTAAAGAGGTTCATATCTAGGAAACATGGCATGCATTTTATTAAAAAATTGATGTTTCCATATATATGTCATGGCTATTATGTGTAGGTTGTATGGACAACAAGAGACTACACTTACCTCAATACAGTTGGGTTCCTATTATTTATATTGTGGTTACATCAATTGCAGTTTTTAATTGGGAACCTATCTTGTCTTTTTCCATGCATAAATCTATAGAGAGTGCCTAGAGTGATAATCCTGAACTCTTCCCTACTTTCTACATGGCCTCTAATCTTTTAGATATAATTTGTGCAAGCAATTATTTTCTAAAAGTTCGTTGGAGTTGGAATCTAGGGTGTAACCCAGTTCATGGATGGATAATTAAATAAGGAGAAAGCTTGTGAACCCCTTACATTCCAACACATAAAACTAAAAAAAAATCCCTTTTACGGGTCTGTTCCAAAAAGTGTCATCCATCATTACCAATAGTCAATACGCCCCCCAAAAATAGACCACATATGTTTTCAAAAGAGTAGAAGAATAATCTCAAACTCTACTAAAGCACCAGGGGGCTTATTGCTCCATATACCCATTGGACTTAGTCCAATTATGCATTTACCCATATCTATTTTTTTATGTTGTACATGCTAGCACTAGTAGATTTGAACCCAAAATCGGACGAGAAAATCCTCCGACCTCCAATGAAAAGGACTGTGTCGTTGGACTTTCTTTCAAAATTACAATTTTTTATTACTACTCAGATAGGCTGCCACAATTTGTAAATCTGTGTTTTGGATGCTTGTTTGGTGTGTTTTAATGCATATTACAAATATAATATTACAAATTACAATAAGCATTTATTGCAGTTTGGATGTTTTTTTTATCTTTAGCGTTCACACTTTGTATAAGGATTCCCCCATGCGGTTAGCAATCACTTTGTATAATGAGTGATGTAATTAGATGTATTTCATGTTTTCCTGGAGGAAGAGGAGTTGTATGGCTCCAATTGTGGTTATTATTTTTTTATTAAGCTCATGAACATTTATATGCAGTTTATTGTTTCTACTATCACTGTGTTTTTATGATGAATGATTGAAGAATGTTATAAGTGTTCCTAGAGAATTATGAACATGGGTAGTACTATAGCATCTTTAACACTTAGAATATAGTAGCTTCAAATTTTGACTATGGTGGCTTCATAAAAAAACAAGTTGTGGTATAGCTTCCCGACCAATTGTGGTTACTATTTTTTTATTAAGGTCATGAAGATTTATATGCAGTTTATTGTTTCTACTACCCCTCTGTTTTTCTGAAGAATGACTAAATAATGTTATAAGTGTTCCTAGAGAATTATGAACATGGATATGTACAATTCATTATATTTATTATCACTTTGTTTAATGTGATGAATTAATTTGCATGACTTGAGTATATCTGAAGCTCTCCTTGAGGTCCCATGAATGAACTTGAAGACTTGTTGCATTCATTTAATTTGAAAGAGTAGTTATAGTTTGAAAGAACTCTCTCCTTACCTTAGCTAGAATTCATTGAAAGGAAAGGCTTATTTTATTCATGTGCATTTGCATGGTTTGAGTCATTCATCACACCACGAGTTGCACTTCCATCACCCAACTGAGTAATAAAACCATTTAAATTTAACTTGTTAACTCAACACACTTAGCCTCGCTTGAGGATAAAAAGAATTTGTTAGTTAGGTAGGACACCGAGGATAGGCATCCAAATAATTCCCCCTTGTCATTATCATCTGAGACATAGTTGGTGTCCTCTAGGGTGCTAAAATCCTCTTGTACTTGTTGACATGGTCATCGACCAGTTTGTGGAGGGTCCTCCTATTGTTTCAGGGGTTAAACCGCCGCAAGATCGAGAACCGGATGAACTCTGTGGAATGTTGCACTTCACTTAGCCCTAAGGCAACATCAATCATTGTCTTCCTTGTATTCTCCGGACACCATACTGGTGATACAAGGGTGATAAGGCAGAAGCACCGAAAACCTTTTTCGATGTGTCATGAATGAAGTAGCTT
Source organism: Larix kaempferi (assembly GCA_027924585.1). Lineage (NCBI taxonomy): Eukaryota > Viridiplantae > Streptophyta > Pinopsida > Pinales > Pinaceae > Larix > Larix kaempferi. The sequence goes on along the minus strand of BSBM01000789.1, from coordinate 7,588,436 downwards.
AGTGACTTTTCTACTAGGGCTCTTTTACCCAGGATCCCTTTTGGTAGAGGGATATCCTTCCATTATTGGTCTCTCATTTTTTATTGTTCGACTTGGAGAAGGATACAACTTGTTGAGATCTCCAGCTCTTAGTTAGGAGGTTTTGCTTGCTATTTCACCTTTTTAGAGGGTCTTTTTCTTTTTATTGTTGCTTGTTGGCATTCTGGCCACTTTTGTTTCAGCTCGCTTACTGTGACACCGGTCCCAGTACATTTTTTTGAGCTTATCTAATGATGTTTGATGTCCTCTTCTCCTAGGTCTTTGAGATGGTTGAGTTAGATGGTCTTCTCAAGGGACTTAACACCTCTTGATGGAACCACTGATGCTTGACCTTAGTAGTAGTCTAGAGGACCACGTGATCACATCATCCGTGTGGACTTTTCCATTTACTGTGATGATGGTCTTTCAGGTTATATGGAACAATGGTACATTTGAGAGAGATATGATTGGTACGTTGTACCCCACCTTGGTTGATTGTCTTATGGTCCTTCCATTTTGTCGATAATATTTGTGTGGTACCTTTCCTTTTACCTTTTGGGTCTTTACTCATCTTGGTATATCTTTTGATTTGTACCACCTTTTATGTTTTTGGTCTTGTGGATACTACAGTAGTTTGTACACATTTGAGGTACACACCCTAATTTGTCCAAGTTGTTATGAGTCTTTATACCTTTTGGTGGTCCTATTTGAGTTACAAGAGGTAGTTACAAGGAGCTATTGCATATAAGAGGTAGTTACAAGGAGTTATTGCATATATTTGACATTATTTGACCTTCCATCTCTTTGGCATGTCAAATAACAGGTAGTTACAAGGAGCTATTGCATATACGAGGTAGTTACAAGGATCTATTGCATATATTTGACATTATTTGACCTTCCATCTCTTTGGCATGTCAAATAACAGGTAGTTACAAGGAGCTATTGCAATATATATTTGACCTTATTTGTACGTTCCCCACAATGGTTGATTTACTTTTGGACCTTACACCCTGTTGTTTATTGGTCTTGTGGTAGCTTGTCCTTTCATTTTGGTCCTTTCATTTTTTTGTGGTACCTTGCCTCTCACCTTTTGGGTCTTTTACTAATCTTGAGTTATCTTTTGAATTGTACTGCCTTTTTTGTTTTTGGTCTTGTGGATATAACTATGGTAGATTGTCCACATTTGAGGTACTACACCCCCTTAGTCCCAAGGGTTATGAGTCTAATTTATACCCACTCTTTTCTTTTTTACTTATACCTTACTGGTTGGTTTTTTTACCCTTTGGTTGGTCCTTGTACCTTACTGGGGGCCGTGAGTCTCTTTGGCCTCAATCTGCTAGCTATCAGCTCATCTTTATTGTGATTGTACTGAGCCTTTTGATTTTCATTGACTTTCTTTGATTGACCGTACCAATATAGCCAGTCATCTCTCTCTCTCTGGTTTGTACTAACCCTATAATAGGTTCACTTGGTTCCTAGAGTTGACTGGCCTCTAAGAGGCACAGGAATTTATGAAAGTAACTCTTTTGAGTATATTACAGGAAACGTCTACACCCAGGTAATTAAATATGTGTTGGTTATAAGACTTAATTAGTAATCAAAGTGTTGGTAATCAAATACGTGGTAAATAATTTGAATTAAGTAGTTAAGGCTTGTCCTGTCATACAAAATTGTTGGTAATCAAATTATATTTGTTGGTAAAAAATTTTAATAGTGGTGGAACTCGACCTCGACTGAACTTGTGAGGAAAATTATCTTGGATAATAAATGTCCTGACATAAAACTAAGTAGAACTATGACTTTATTTCTTGAACCATGACCTAATCATAACTATAACATATTGCTCCAGACTTCCATTTGTGAGCTAAACAACACAATAAAATTTGTAACAACAAAAGGAAATTTTGCAAGATGGGAAGCATTGTTCTGATGTTATAACTGTACTATTCATGAGCACATTTCTGGGAAAATAAAAAGTATTACTGACTTTATAACAAGAGAATATTTGACACAAAAGTGTGTTGTTAATTTTTAAGAAGCGGGCTTGAAGCAAGCGAGCCTGAAACAAGTGATCATGGTGCAAGAGAGCACGAGGAAAGCGAGCATAGAAGTTCAAAGTGGAATCCAGTGGGCCCATAACCCACAAGTAAACATGAAAATATCTGCTTGGATGGAAGGAAAAAATCATATCTACACTATCAATGATAATATGAGTTGGTTGGATTATATGCAAGACTGGAAACCTAGGTGGGAGTTGAGACATGCTGAAGTATTAGATGCTAACTTACAAGGATCTGATGCTTTTATTAGATTAGTGCCAGAACTCAGAAGAATGCCTATGGGATTTAGTATTGACGTACTAGAGATGATTTACAACAACTCCTTGAGAAAAGCAGCTGATGCAAGCAATTGGTTAACTCACCTATACCATGATCTTAACCTAATCTCGACGGAGGGCTCTACACCTCACCCCGGGCTATGACTAGAACAACAATGCTACTGTATTAACCGGATACATTCTTTGGAAGCATGGCCACATCAAGATGCTAGTCTCCGGTTTCCAAGTACTACACACACTTATCAAAAATATAAAAAATTATGGTGGAAATTCTTGAGAAAATAAAATAAAGATAGAACATATTATACCATGCTAAAGTTTGGACCTCAAATGACACTTATCCATGAGGATATTGCATGGTTCGTCCTTGACTGGACTAGAGACTGGTGGCTGTCATTCGGCATCAACCTGACAGCATTAGATCCAGGTGCTATTTATAATCTAAAACAGGAAGTTGGAGAATCTCTCGAACAGGTCAAAGATATTTTGCAGACAAAGCTTACTGAGGCTCAAATCCTTCGGTACTGGGTTAAAAATGAACTACAGTGGCTTGCCAAAACCCACATAGACGTCCCCATGCATTAGAATAGATGCATGGTCCGAAGGTCTGTTTATTCAAAGGCATGGGTTGTTGAATCCAACATCTTTTGAGAATTGTATGGTCCCCCATATTCCGATGAGTTGTAAATATCTCAAAAGTATTTGGCTATGAGTGGGGCCTATCCATTCAAATTGTCAAAAAGATTGAAACGAAAGTCTTTGTAACTATGTCATGATAATATAAAGAAAGCCCTACTTTTCTCTCTGTCCATATGATTGAAAATCTATGTTATATATTAAACATGCTAAGTCAATATTACAAGTAATTGTCAAAAGGTAGCATTAGTTGGGAGTATGACTGAACACTACCATTTTTCAAAACAACTTACATGTTTACAGTTCCGTTTTTGCTTGATTCAATTACTTTCAGTCATCTAAGAAGACCATGATTGAATAAGATTATACAAGTTCCACAACATTGTATAAAATATTGTTTTTGAAGATTTGTGAACACTTATTAACCACTTAAAAGATCTTACTTTTGAAAGTCTTAAAAACTTTTAGACGTTTTCCATAATGGTTAGTGGTTTTTATTTTATATTATTATTGTTGAATATAAATATCTTACTAAATGTGACTCGACTTCAATTACCGAGTTGATGAACCCAAACTGATGGGGTGAGAGAGACTTTAGGGAAATGACGACACATCTGATAATTGGATGGTTTGATATGGGAGTCAAGACCCAAAGGAGCAATAAAATAAATCTCATAATTGTGTGAATTTGTAATCATAAGAAAGATAAAGTGATCGTCTTCCTCATCGCTTGAATGCCTACATGTTGAGAAAGGGAATGAGGATAAAGTAACATTATAAAAGGCGCGACATGTCACCTTTTAAGAGGCGCTATGCCTTGCGGTCGTATCTAAACTTTTTTTCCATGTTGCAGGTAGAACCAAACAGGTATTTTTCAAATCTGTCTTCCTCGAGTGAGGGATGTTTAGGAAGGCTAGAGGAAAGTGAGACATCCAGTAGGTCTAGAAGAGTTGTATATTCAACTAGATGTCAAAAGACCAGAAGAAAATTTGAGAAACGCAATGAATTTTTTCACGGTCAAGGGGGGTCATGTTCCTATGGTGATGAGACAAAAGATGACCTCGAGGTTCCCTTGAGGTATAGACATTTAGTGAAACAATGGGTACCCAAGGATCTTCCTCAACCAAACACAGATTTTTGTGTGAACGATAGGATATATCGAATAGCACCGTCGTCAATACATGGTTTCGGGTTGTTCAGCATGGATGGCATAAGGGTCCCTTACAACACATGTACAGAATTGATGGAGTATGTTGGACCCTGTTACAGCTACAAAGATTGGATGTGCCTGGTCCAATTTACAAAAAGTATGCGTAGCTATGGATTGTCAACAAACTATTTACAGTTGAAAGACAAAAATCAAAATAAAGGAGCAACGTTGTACATGGACGGAAGGCCAAAGGCCATAGGGAATATAGCGGGGTTTATAAATAGTACAAAACCAGGGTCTACAATTAAGCAACCAAACTGCGAATTTGAGGGGCGTGAAGGAAACCGTGTTTTTGTAGTTGCCATTAAATCAATATCTGTAGGGGAAGAGTTGCTTATTTATTACAATTTGAACCGAGTAGATACAAAAAAGGTTACTATGGGAGTGGTAGATATAACAATTTACCCAACTTTTTATTAATGAATTTAACATATTAAGGATTTTTTCGTTAGTTTATTTCGTTTAAATTTTCCCCATTTACTTCGCAAGCTAGTGATCAGGATAAAGCATCGCCAGTAGATGGTCGGAGGAGTACATCTTCTTCGAGGGATCAGGTATACATCTTTGTAATCGTGCAAATATAATAAGAAAAAATAGTTGACTTTCACTATGTTTAGGTGACTTTAACTATGTTTTTTATTTAGGTTTCTGTAAGGGGAAACTTCCACTTATTAGCAGATTGGGGCAAGTCACCTATGAGCATCAATCCGAGGAGTGGATCACGATCCTCTACGTTGTAGGTATAATCCATTGGAATTGTTCATATAATTGTAGGAATCTATCATGATATAACTCAATAGTCTTTTCTATTTTTTTGTTGCAGCCCGATGACTCGTTGTATGAAACAGCATCAGAAGAATGTCCATTAGATCCTGAAGTGGCTAAGATCCTTAAAGATTATAGACAAACTGGTGAAGCCACAAATCGGTTTACGATGATAGATAAATTGTTGGAAAAATATACTACGGAACTCGTTTCTCTGCTTATCAAGTTTCCGCAAACAAGCGAGAACTTGGCAAGGATTGAATTGTTGGAACATAAATCTGAATCCTTGGAAGTAAGTTGAGGAATCTTGATTCATAAAATAATTCATTTATAACTTTATAATTTTCTCTTTTATATGATAGTATTGAACATGTAAGACGTGGTTTATATTTACAGAATTATCGAAAAACACACAATAGTGGTGGAGGAGATGTTGGCCGCAGTGAGTGGCTCGTGGAGAGACGTGGCATCATGAGCAAACGGCTCCACGTACTACATCGACTCCTTCGCCATTGTTGTCAACTGAACAGTCGGAAACACGTTCTGACACACCACGGACCCCAACTGTGAGCGCACCGGCCGCTAGTGACCGATGCACACCAAATCGTCCATCGGAAGAGGTCGACAACGAGAATCTTGGTAATATTGATATCGACCTAGTTGCATTTCCAGGATCTTCCCATACTAGCACGGGAACAATGGAGGTAACATGTTTGGTCGATGCCGATAACGTCCCAATAAAGATCGATAAGGTCCCAGGTAATTGATATACGTTCATCAAGTTATTATTTATAACTTCATTGTAATATACCAACAAAACGTTTTCTTTCAACTAATTATGATCATGGCATGATTGTTTTGCAGGAAATGACGTTTTCTATAAACAAATGAATGACGCGTGCTTGGAGATCTTCGGGCCCACCATCCGAGTAAGGTGGGATAAACAACGGAAATGTTTAAAAGATGAACTCATGCATCGGTTGGTTGGCCTGTTTGCCGACAAAACCTTTAATAAAGTCAAGGTCATGAAAAAGGCTTGTCAACATGTGAAGGTTGTCCGAGACCAATATAGGACACACCTTGAAAAAACCCCTAAGTATGAGTTCCCTCCAATGATTTCACCAATGGAGTGGAGAGATCTTGTGGATGATGGAGGGAGAGGGCTCATAGAAGAGAAGGAAAGATAACAATACTTTCCGCAATGTAATTCAAAACCTTATTATTATTGAATATTTCTATATCGAACTTGGAACATCTAACGTGTTTCAACACTTGCATAGGCTACCAGACACATCAAAGGCCACAAAGGCAAGAGTTGAAAAAATAGGTCATCACAAGCTTGGGCCTGGTGGTTATTCCAATTTCGCGACACGATTTGTAAGTTTCGATAAACCAATAATGCATGCAAATAATAAATTGCAATTTTTTTTTCGTTTTATTGCACCGTAAAATGTTAATTAATGACATTATGCAAATATGCAGGCTGAACTATTCAATGAACATCCCACTGAGGAAGAAATGAAGCTTGGCTTCAAGGAAGGCTTTGGAGCTGTTATTGAATGATGAAAAAGCTTGACTGGCCAAACACAGTCTTTTGGTACCAATCCATCCGATGCACAGGTAAATAGAATCTATATACTTTATTGAATATTAACCACTTGTGCAATCTATTCGTTATAAATACTTGAAAAACAATATTGACTCTGTTTTGAGCAGGAAAGCAATGATCCCCTTAATGTCGAGGAGGGAGAACAACAAAACGAAGATCATGCTTCTAATCCTGGAAATGAATTTATTCATATGCTAAAATTTTATGTATAGCTTTGCAAATGGTGAACATTAATTGTAGTTCACCATATTTCAACTGCAGAGCATGTAGAGGGTGAAACTGTACAGGTTGATCCTGGACAAGAACATGAACTACATGATGTGGACACACCAGGTAAAAAAACACCTTTGTAATGTTTTTTGTAAATGAAATACTTGTCATTACAATATCAAAATACAACGATGTAACATTTTCGCATTGTTGCAGCAAATCCGAACCCCTTGCCGCAGACATCACCACAAGCGCCTGATGAAGAACCAAGAACTGGAACAGAAAGTCTAGGGATAGATGCTCATCTTAGATATTATTTACCAATTATGAAGAGAAAGAAAACTCCTAGTAAAAAGAAGTGATTCGAAAAATGTACTCGTCTAATTATTTTTTATAATAATATATCGTCCATGATTTTTGGCCTAATGAATGAATGAATGGTTTAATGGTTTAATGATTCAGTGTAGTAAATTGTTACCTTTATTGAATGTCGGTTTTTATTGAATGAATGTGTTGAATGAATGAATGAATGGTTTATTGAATGTTATCTTTTATTGTATGAATGTGTTGACTGAATGAAACAATGGTTTAATGAATGTTAGGCTTTATTGAATGAATGGTAGATGAAAGTTCATGATGAAATATCGATGAATTTGCACGTATTTGTTTTTTTCAAGTACATGCATTGGGTATGGGGAATTGAGAGTGATGTGAGGGGGGGGGAGGGGCCATAAGAGCTTCCACCTTCACGTGGTTGGCCCTGTTCAGTAGAGAATATTAAATTATTCTTGAAACAGAGAGGAGCTCAATGAATGGCTACGATGTTGGCTTTCTACAACCCACCAGTGTGTCATCTAAATTTTGACAATTTCTTGGAGCTTGTTGTGATGTTTGGTTGCTCATCATAACCAATTTCAAGTTTCCACAACTTCAAAGGCTGAGTAAATGATGCACTAGAATCAATATCCTTAACCTTCTCTTTAATTTCATTGGAATCAATATCCTTAACCTCACATTCAACCCTTCCAAAATGGTCTATTTACCATTGAAGCCTGGCTTCTGAAGCATGATATTTGCAACTAATCTAGCATACACCAACAATAATTAGAAACATGCTTCCTGTTGTCAATGTTCATCATTTTTTATGGCTGCAACTTAACTGAGGATATTCGAAACTGCGACCTATGTCTAGTCCCAGGGCTAACACCTTCAAGCTTGAAGTGCAACTGACAATGGGAGACCACCTTCAAGCAGCTTGATTCATTCTGCATGCATTTCATAGTGGGAGACGATGGGCTACCACCTTTCTTGATTCATTATGAATGCATTTCACTATGCAACAGTCTCAAATCCCCTCTGCACTTTCCCTAAATTAGTTTCTTGATTCAGCATGACCCACGCCTGCTGTCCGAAGAGTGTTTCCAGTGGTTTAGAGTTTCATCATAGCAACGGTGACGATTCATGGTATTATGTTTCCCTTCGGCTGCAATATGACAAACTCAAATCTCTCATACGAAGGTTTGTCTGACAAATGTGATGGTTTCGGTTTCTCGATTCAGCATGACCCAAACAATCACATTTGTCAAACAAACCTTCGCAGTGGACTATGAGTTTTCCATATTGCAGCTGAAGGGAAACATAATACCATGAATCGTCACCGTTTCCAGGATGAAACTCAAGACCGTTGGAAACACTCCTTGGACAGTGGGTGTGGGTCGTATTGAATTAAGACACTAATTCATGAAAAACACAGTGAATTTGAGACCATTGTATAGTGAAATGCATGCAGAATGAATGAAGAGTACTCGATGTCGAGAGAAATGGTTGTGGGACTTTGTATGAGAGTAAATGGTGGTGGGAATTGATTGACAAGGTCAGGCTTGAAGTTCGTAGCCTTAGGACTCGACATAGGTCACAGGTTCGAATCTCCTCAGTTTAGTTTGTACCTGGTTATTCTTTCGATGCAAATTATAGATTTTATTTATTTTCCTTTGTCAACTTTACATATCCCTTTATGTGTTTTCTTTATTTTCCGTTTTTAACATTATGTATCCCCTTTTGATAATCAAAATTGTTAATATCGAGTCACTCGAGAATGAACATAAAGAGGATTTCCACGAAAATCTGTTCCATCCAAACCTATCAAGTGTACTTTTAGGTCAAAAATATTCGTGTAACAAAGCGATGAAAGATCTTAGAAGCAAATGTAACAAAGCCCTGAAAGAAGTTCGCGTAACATAGTGGTTTGTGTTTACAGGAATCCTTCCTTTTATACACTCTATTTTCTTTTGTTGCACTTTCAAATTCATCTACAATGATATCAACTCACTACACATTATGGGAATAAGACGTTCGCATTTTCCTATTCCAATACTACATCTAATTAAATATCATCTCCTTGCAACTCCACCATTGTAACACCACTCTCTTCTATAGTGTCATCTTCTACAACAACACCACTCACTACTGCAACATATATCCATTACAACTTTTCCATTGTTTATTGAGTTTCTTGTACAAGCTCGACCTTTACCCCCAATATTTTCCTTATTGTATTTTGCTACAATCAATTCTTCTACACCTTTACTTGACTTGATAGATTGAATATTAAATAATGCTAAGTATGGTTTTAGCTTGGAGTGAACACTTAGAGTTGTCGTTTCAAGTTTGATAATAAAAACCACCTTTTAAATAATGGACTATTATAATAATTAGAAAATGTTTTCATCTTTATTATAAAGGTAAAGTTAAATTATTATATTAAAATCATATATAATTTACAAATAATTTTGTAAAAATAATTTAAACTTATTTGGCAAAATATTTTCAACTTTATTATAAAGGTAAAGTTAAATTATTATATTAAAATCATATATATTTATTATTGATTTTATAATAATAATTTAAACTTATTTGGCTTTGAACAAGAATGAGGCATGGGACAACTTCAGGCATGGTACAACTTGGCATTTGCAATGAAGTAGGAAGGCTATAATAGACCTTAATTTGGACAATGAAAGGCAATGGTTGTTTAAACATGACTTCACAAAGTTCAAGACTCCAAGGGTGTACTAGAAAAATAAAAGAGGAATTCTAGCAACGAACACTTCAAAACATTTTTTTTTATTTTTATTTTCCATCGATGTTGGATAACCAATGGCCACATCAAGAAAACCGACGCTCTCGCCATAGATCCAACGGCCAAAGACGTTGATGCTCAATCTTTTTCAAGTAGGATAGACGTCGGTTGTCTGACCTCCATAGTGCACAAAACCGACGACGTTGCCATAGCTTCGACGTCACAAACCGTCAGTGCTAAGCCATTTTCAGTTGTGAGATCCGTCGGTTTTTCGACCTCCACGGTGAAAAATACCGATGACTATGCCATAGATCCGACGGCAAAAGACGTTGGATCCAGGGAATTTTTAGTTGTGAGGGGCATCGGTTTTCTGACAACCACAGTGAAACAAACTGATGGCTATGCTATAGATCCGACGGCCAAAGGCGTTGGATCCAAACGCTTTTCGGTTGTGAGGGCCATTGGTGTTCCGACTACCACAGTGAAAAAAATCGACGGCTATGCTATAGATCCGACGACCAAGGATGTCGGATCCAAATGCTTTTCAATTGTGAGGGTCGTCGGTTAACTAACGGCCAGAAGGGTCGAATAACTGACAAAGTTCGAGCCGTCGGTTTTGATCCGAAATTGGACCGACGTTAAAAAATTACTGTGGTTGTCGGATAGTCGACCACAAAATGTAGAAAATATGACTTTTTTGCCATCGTTTTTTGGGTCCAAAAACCCTAGTGACAATTATCAATCCACCAACCCCAAGCTCTAAATGCCTTCCCATATGTATACACTCATAATACAAATCCGATCCACTAAATTCATGCATCCATGAAGATCTTTGATCTTCAGGCTGCCGAGTTACAACAGAAACAATTACAGCCGTGAATGGACTTGAATGAAGCTGTTGGGTGTGGAGAGCATTGTTACTCTGTCTATCAATGGATCAATGGACTAACTGATTAGGAAGTGCTCTGCCTGTTGTAGTGATGCCTTGTTGCAGCGAAGTCCTATTATAGCTACCACGTGGAGAGATGATCACGTTGTTCTTATTCAATGTATGGAATCGGAAGAGGAGTAACAATTGGAACCAATCGTACCTTCCTTCCATAGGCTTAGTGGGATGCTATAGCTGTGTCTCTCAATGCTTTGAGCTTAACTTAATAAAATTGACACAAGTTAGCATAAATCAAAGAATAGAATTCATAACCATAACAATCTTAGGCATTAATAAAATAAGGAAATAATAAATCATACCTATCAGGATTCATGCTCAACTTGAGGAAAAGGTATATATCTGGTTTGTGGAAATAAGGCAAGACAAGGCAAAAAGAGGTAATAGGTGTGGTAAAAAAGGGACAATTACAGGACCCAACAGAATTGTGAAGTATGTCTTCAATATTCCTGGAATAGTGATAGAGGGATAACTGCAGTATATCACTCCTAGAGGAAACATTGGTGACCTGGAATACTGCAGTTATCCCTCTATCATAAGTTTTTCTGGTTTCATCCAACTGTTTGATGTGAAATTTATGGCTATTGCACCACATAGCCTTGTGGTGTTTCAACTGTAATGCCAGACATGTAAAATATGGATTGACAATTAATAAACATATTTATATAACTTGGAAAGTATCTGAAAAAAACACACCTGTAAAATGGGTGAATTTTCTTTCCTTTCCATCTTTCAAACCATATGCTAAATCTGTTTCCCTCTATGTAACATCAGCATCTCCATTACGACAAGCTTCTCTAACCAATTCAGATAGTTGTTTCCATGATAACCTACCATCATGGCGTTCTTTACATCTTTCAATCCATACCTTCACCCAATTGAGATTGTTTGTAATGTATAAATGCAATTCCTACCAATCTCGATGATCTGACTCAAAAAATCATAATTCAACAATATTAGATATTAGTTATAACCAGGGTAAATAGTAATAAATGATGAAAGAATAAGTATTAAATGAGTATGAACATATACACAAATAAACAAAAAATGTATGTATCATAAATCTCCACAATTTAATTACCTCTCACTTTCTTCATTCTACCTTTCCCCAATAGGTGCTCCCCTTCAAATCTTTTGATGGAGTTCACATCCCAAATACAATCCACTGCATGCATAGCTCATGGCTAAAATTCAGTAGATTTTTGTTGGGAGCGGTCATCTCGTAATAAAGGAAACCGACCAACATCAAAGTGACTAGTCCGACTGATATGTAGATTATTTATCTCTAAGGTAAAGCCCATATAGAAAAAGAATATGTCGTTGGGTCAATCGACTATCTGTCGACATGAATGACTAAGTAGATGGGTGTCGACCACATCCTTGTTTTCTATTGATCGTCGTCTGACCAATGGGAAGTCCACTTCACTGCATATGCTCAACCAACGATCTGCATGTACTATCTCTATGGCGGTGATCGTTCTGCGACATAGTTGGCGATACCACAAGCAAAAACCGACCATCACTTCATGAAACTATCAATCAGAATACATACAACTAGTTTATCCAACAATTATAGTATATGTCGTTGATAGACACATCAGTATTAGTACCGACTAAATCAAATGGTTAAAGACTGAATGATGGAGACCGAGTGGAATCAGGGGAGATCCTGTCCCTATTAGAAGTCATTGAAGGACACTTTGTTCTATATTATCAATTGGTTATCGATTGAAGCAACTAACTAAAATGCCACACGTCGCACAGTCTGGATCAATCTACAATAATACGTCAATCTACAACATGATTTACCACAGTAATTAAACCATCGAAGGCTATCCATTGAACACCGATGACTTGCAGACTACCACGTTGAATTATGTTGGTAAAATTATTTTCATTATATTCTGATCATTCATTCTCTCACTGAAAGACACTGGTGGCTAGTACAACTACTTGTCTAGAAAACGTCGATGTTGTAATTAGTCGAAGAGTTATTCTATGGTAAAATTGGTCAGTTGTAAATTGTAAAGTGGCCAAGTTTTTAAATAGAGTAGATGTTAAAATGGTCGATGTTAAAATATGCTCAGAATTTCCCTTTGGTCGAGGTCGACATCTTATTAAAGTTGTCTTTGTATTTTGGTCTTTATGAAAAAAGATGGTCAGTCCCTTATAATACTCAGTCATGTCTTTATTAATTTTTGGTCGACATATTGCATACGTTGGTCAAGGTTGTCAAAATGGAGTTAACTGGTCAAGTCTTTAAAGTGGTCATTTTGTTGTAAAAAAAATCAGGTTTTTGAAAATTAGTCGAAGTTTTGTATAAACAGTTGTTCAAGTTTATTGAACCATGTATATTCATAAAGTTGTAAATCAGGTCGTTATCTTGCTGACCATTGTCAATTCGAGTCAAGTCAAGTCGAGTCAAGTCAAGTTGAGTCAAGTCGACCACGATCAATATCAGTCGGTATTGACCACAAGCAACAATCCACTTACAAACTTGTAGGAAGCAACATATGAATTTGACGACCACCACATTCAAGCAGAAGACATCAAACAAACACACAGAAAAGAGCTTAATGATAAAGATGACGACAAAATCCCCCCGGTGCTGAAATACATAAGCATCTCTTGAGTGCGAGTTCAGAACTTTGAAGGCAGTTGGTGAGATGGTGTAAAGGTAGAGCGTGGAAGCCCTCGTAGTTCCTGGACTGATGGAGATGAATGTCTGCAAGAAGGTGAAAGGGTGAGGCTCGATTGACCACTACCAGCTTGTTGACGAAGGATAAAGAAATCACAAATTATGGTTGTTCCTGCTTTCTTCGGGACGAAGAAAGGCTTTTTTGGTGGGGCCTTTAGGCCTTGTAATAATCTTAATATAAATTGTATAAGCTAATGAATGGTTCGTTGGAGCAGATGTAACCACTCCAACCAAATTCCCCATGTATAATATACCTTTCAAAGATGAATAAGCTAGTTGAACGTTCGACTCCATTCTTGTTCCTATTGATGGTTGTTGTGTGTTCTATAATCTCTGCTTGAATGTTGTGCTAAAGTTCTTGCATACAACATTTATTATTTCTCAGTTTAAATAATTTATGTTTTATTTCTTAATTTTCGAGATCTTATGTTTTAGATCTTAACTTCAAATGAATTTCAAATTGTACAGGGCAAAGGAAAGGGCATTGCTCCTGATGATAGATATGAGGAACGTGAAGGTCCTGACCAGTCGGGTCTAGACACAGAGGTGGGTTTTAATTTATGTTCCAATTCATTATTTAATCACATTTAGTAATTTATTTTTGTACTTTATGTTTCAATTTTTGAATTATAACTTAAATTATGTTTTACTTTTAATTTTTAATAAATCTAACTTATTACATGTAATGGCATCTTACATAGGCATCGTTACAGGCGAGTGTCAGTGCTGTAATGACTTTCTCAGATGATTGGGATGCAAAATAGACAACGTGGTCCTGATGAAGGGCCATCTACCCATATTCCTACCCAAATGCCAGATATCACCATTGACTCAATGGAGATCGAGGAATTCTTTCATAGTTTACCATCTCATGGCTAACATTGGTCTACTACAAATGAAGGTAGTCACAGGGTCGATCAAGGGCCTCGTGGGGATAGTGGCCAATGAGTTGATGATCTATACATTTCCATGTTTTGGATATTTTCATATTTGATATATTTCCATGTTTTGGATAATCTATGTATACGTTTTCATGTTTTGGATATGGATTTCTATCATTTATACATGTACTTTTATCATATATGGACTTTGGATATTTTGTTACATATTTTGTATATTTTATGATATTGATGTTTTCATGTGTATTTTGTATTTGATTTGAAATCAATTGTTTTTTTAATATTACATCTGGGTATAGTTACTACAGTTACAAATTTATGTTTTGTCGTTTCAAATGCAAATTTAATGTAGAGTGATTACAATATAAAAGTTCAATCTTGATGTGTAGTTACAATTTAGTTCAATTTAAATTTAAATTTCGACTACATTACAGTGTCAAATCTAAAATTTAGAATTAAATACATACATTACAATTTAAAATTGAAATTACAATTCCAATTCAATTACTATATAAAATTTCAATTTAATGTGTAATTTCAATTCCATTTCAATTACAATTTAAAAACTCATTTTCAATTACATTACAATTGCATAAATGAAATCAAAATTTAAAATTAGAATACATTTGAAATTAAAAATTGAAATTACAATTGCATTATGTTGTCTACACATTACAATTCAATTACAATTTTCACATTCCAATTCAATTACAATTTCAAATTAAAATTTCAAATTTAATGTGTAATTTCAATTGAAAGATTAATGTGTTGTTCCAATTTAAACGTTCAATTTCAATTACATCACAATTGCATTTGGAATCAAATTTTAAAATTAGAATACATTGTACAATTTAAAATTTAAATTTTACAATTTTACATTGTGTAGATGTATTTTAAATTCTCAATTACATTACAATTGTATTTGAAATCAAAATTTAAAATTAGAATACATTTGAAATTAAAAATTTAAATTATAATTACATTATGTTGTCTACACATTACAATTCAATTACAATTTCCACATTCCAATTCAATTACAATTTAAAATTTAATGTGTAATTTCAATTGAAAATTCAATGTGTTGTTGCAATTTAAAAGTTCAATTTCAATTACATTACAATTACATTTGAAATCAAAATTTAAAATTGGAATACATTGTACAATTTAAAATTCTCAATTACAATGTATAGATGTATTTTAAATTCTCAATTAACTTATGTAATTGTATTTGAAATCAAAATTTAAAATCAGAATGTACATTACAATTTAAAATTAAAATTTTACAATTACATTATATTGTCTACACATTACAATTCAACTATCTAGTAGATAGATTTAATATTGTTTTTAAAGCATCTAAACAAATATCTATAAAACTATTATGGAGGAAGTTCATGGAGCACCGACCATACATTCAAGTGTATTCACATTGGAGCACCATGACCCAATTTTCACAAAAGCCTCCCATCTAGTATTTTTAATCTTGGCATTAAAGCATCTACAAAAATACATTTATAAAACAACCTCCACAAAAATCTCCAAAAATATATTCAACAAGACAACATGACAACTATGTCAATGATGCAAGTGACATACATGTAACTCATTCATCTGGCCAATGAGTTATAGGAATGCAAGTCGCCATAATATAATCATGGTTAGCTTCTGTCATCTTCCATCTCTTTGGCTCATCTCTCTTCACCTTGATTTCTATTAGATGTATCTGAACTTTCACCACCAAATGACTGTATTGGCATGATATATATTCAGGCATAAAATCTTTGTAAATAAAATGAGCACCCTATTTTTTCACTCTTTCAAAAAAGTGTCCCATTAGAACCATGTCTCCAATTTGGTATGTGAAGTCTCCATCTTGATAGGGTCACACCGACCTGATTTTTATTTGTGTACATCGCATCAAATAATATGCCACATTTTCTTGGTTGTGGGGGGGGGGGGTGCAATGACAACGAATACATCACCTACAATATACATTGCAAATATTATTCAAATGTTCTACATGCATTTCTACAACATTTGTATACGTGTAATATATAGTGAACTAATTAACTTAATGAAGTCTCTTGTACCTTCCCTAGCCATATCAGAAACTCGATCATGATCTAATGAGACCATTTCCTCATCAGTGTGCATCTCTTGCCATGTTGGAATTGGATGTGGGCCCTTTGGATTAAGAGGGACATATTTCCATGGTTTCACAAATACATCATTTTCACAGTGATGAAGCCCGCATCCATTTGCATCGATGCAAAAATCGCAAAAACAAGCATACTCCCTCGTTTCAATGGAAAATATGTCATTCATGTCTTTACTTCGAACATAATGTAATTCCCTTGTACCAGGTATGGTCTCACAATACCATGGCATGGATCTATTCACATCACCAAGGGAAACATCCCAAAAGAACATGCATGGAATTCAATTTGTCATATATAAATTCCTATCGAGTATGTGTTCTTTTGGAAATGATGATATTGAATGTTATTAGCTTATTAATTGAGTTTGGATTTTATTACCTGCACACTGGCCTTGCTTGTTCGTGACCTTGATGTCCCAAATGACGTGTGCACCAATCAACTACTTCCGTGGAGCATTTGAGTCAGGTTGCACCATGAATCATCTGGTACCTCCGAAGTGCTCGTTTCACACATGCACCTGGGCCATCATGTTCAACCTTTAGATGCCCTATTTTAAAAAAGCTCCAAGTGTGTCGGATTCCTGTCTCTTTGTGAAGGCGACTCAACCAATAAAATGAGCGTGCCGATTTGAATTTCCCTGCAAACCCATCTGACCAAATCCAGTGTTCAGCAAATCATATGCCTCTCTGCCTAAATGAATCATAAATCAACACAAATCAGTGTTGAACGAACAATGTGTCATTCTCATGATCATCGCTGACATAAAAATGGTACGCCTTGATCACTTCACATGACTGATGAGTGATATCCCTACCATCAATGCTTTCCTGAGCATGTCTGTACAATACATGTACGAAGATAGACACCTGGTCAGACTGATACTACTCACTTTGTATCTCCCTATGAGGATAAAATGTGTAGTTCTTAGCAAATTCTACCATTGATAAGATTGTTCCCAACTCAAATACCTCATGAGAATGTTTGAATTCTGAAGCTTGCCACCTGGACCTATGGGAGTGCTTTATGTATTTATAAATATGACTTTGAAATTTTTCCATGAAATCTGAAATAGGAATCTCATACTCGAGCAAGTCGATCCTCTTGGATGGCACAGATGAAGAAGATGATGGATTCATGAAGACATATGCGCACCTCTTCCACTTAACTGTGATATCTGACAATCCATAATGTGTTGAATCGATAGGAAATTTCCTATGGAACAATTTCAAATCACTCGCATTCATGGCATCTTCTCCCACCTACACACCTCTTATTTAAAAACACATGTTCAGGATTCTTGTTGCATAGTATCATACAAATAAAATCTCGCACTGTGTGAGGAGCTAGTTCATCGTTCCAGTGCCTTTTGCAAAAATCCAGAAATGTGTCATAATATAGTTGAAATTCAACATGGTACTGGAAGCAACAAGTGTCGTGAATCATATTCGACCTAATATACCACAGTTTCAATTTGTTGAACATGTTAAATGATATTTGAACACCAGGATTGGTTTCTTGGAATTCCTCGTAAAGTGGAACTTCCGTCATCTCCATCACATACTTACAATGCTCCTGATAAATGCCTCTGGATAAATGTTGTCCCAGGACATGCTTTCGATCTGGAATAGGATGAGAATGGATATCCAAAAACTCTATCACCTTCTCTCTAATGCATTTTGCCATCCTGCCTCGATAGGGTTCCCTACAAATAAGAGCCCAACAAGCAGCTTCATCATTTTCATCTATCCGTACCCTGAATTTAGTATATTTGAACAATGTTCTTTTTGAAACATTGAGCAATGATGCCATTGTTAATACCATTCGATTTCTTGAGGTGCTTTGTGCCACAACAACCGTTGTAATTTCCCTACCAGCAGCTCGGATATCATTATTTCTTGATTTTCCAAATGAAGATAATGCAGTTCTTACATTTTCTATTGCATTCTCGCATGTCTTTTTTGTTTTAACATCTTGAAAACCCAACAACTTTGTGACACGTTTCAATTTTTTGTGTTTTATCAACCCATGTAGGATTTGAGCTTGTGCCATCATTGAATGTAGTTAAAAATATGACTCGATTATGTTACTGGCATGCTCTCTAACTCTCTGACTAGGGATCAAGTCCCCAATCTCCTCTTGTGCAAAAACAACTGCACAATCATCTAGACAATTTCCTCCCCATCCAACCCCACTGCAACTCCCAATTATACTTGAAATGTGAGAGGGAAAGGTGTCATGTGATGGCTGATCAGGATCATGCGGGGGCACTGAGTCATGTGATTCTTGATCACCATGATGTGATGTTTGACCAGAATCTCTTCCTACATAATCAAAATTCATGTGAAGGGAATTTCAATCAGAAATGCATTATACAAGGAGGTTTATTTTAAAGTACCAAATTGAAGTGTTTTGAAATGCACTGGTACACTAATTGAAAATACTTTTAAAACAATAAAATTATTTGTAACTTGAAATCAAAATAACTAAGTATGTACACAATTAACTTGAAGTTGTACATTTAGCTCGATAATTGTTCTAAGTAAAGTTTGAAATTGCTAGTAAAGTTTGAAATTGATTGTAACTTAAAATTCCTTGTAACTTGAAATTGCTAGTAATTACTTGAGAATTGTTCTAAGTAAAGTTTGAAATTGTTAGTAAATTGTATATTTAACTTTAAAATTGCTAGTAACTTGAAATTGTTTACATGTAAATTAACAAATTGAAAATTGGTTACTTGATAGTTGTGCATTGAACGTTAAAATTGAAATTGGTAGTAAATTGTACATTTAACTTTAAAATTGCTAGTAACTTGAAATTTGTTACATGTAAATTAACAAATTGAAAATTGCTAGTGACTTGAAAATACATTAAAAACAAGAAAAAAATTTGTAACTTAATTTCAAAATAACTAAATATATACATGTAACTTGAAATTGTACATCTAGTTTGAGAATTGCTAGTAAAGTTTGAAAATCAAGTAAATATATTTAACTTGATAATTATTAATACATTGATAGTAGTGCATTGAACTTTAAAATTGCTAGTAACTTGAAATTTGATGTGGAAATTGAGAAATTGAAAATTAAGTGTGAATTGAATTTTCCAACTAATTATACATAACTATAAATTTAACTTGAAAATTATCCATTTAACTTGAAAATTGTTACAAATTTTGAAATATAAATAACATATATACCTACTATAGGAAAAAAAAGTTAACTTATCCCTACATTAATGCATAGAAAAAATTGGTACATGAACTGAAAATACATTAAAAATAACATAATTGAATTTTCCAACTACTACATAATTATCACATGTTCATTTTATTTGTTGTCATTGAATTTTACATCTATTACATAACTATCAAAATATTCATTCATTTGTTTTCAAATTGAATTTTCTAACTAATACATAATTATCATAATGTTCATTTCAAATAAAATGAGGGTAAGTTAAAATTAGACATTAATAGTTATTTCAATAAACAAATATTGAGACTTTGAGCTCACATTGAGGCTATACATTTATATTTTTTTAACAAATAACAAAACAAGAATTAAAATTACATTTAACTTGAAATTGTTACTAACTTAGAAAATTGCAATTAGTTAAATATGTACATTTTAACTTGGAAATAGTGTCAAAGTGTACATTTAATTTCGAAAATTGTTCCAATAACATTGAAAATTGTTAGTAACTTAAAATTTTGATAATAGTTAATATGTACATGTTTTAACTTGAAAATAGAATATAAGTGTACATTTCATTTGAAAATTGTTCCAATAAAATTTGTTAGCCACTTAAAAATTATTCATTTAACATGAAAATTGTTACAAATTTTGAAATATAAATAACAAAGTTATGAAATAAATAAGAATATTCATTACAAATAAATAGTAAATAAATTAGATTATGAAATAGTTAAATTTTTTGAAAAATTGTTAGTAATTTTGTAGTCTAAATAACAAACTGTACAAATATTTTTTTAGCAAATAACAAAACAAGAATTGAAATTAAATTTAACATAAAATTGTTAGTAACTTAAAAATTTGAAAATAGTTAAATATGTACATTTTTAAGTTGAAAATAGGGTTCAAGTGTATATTTAATTTGAAAATTGTTCCACTAACATTGAAAATTGTTAGCAACTTTGAAATTTGAAAATAGTTTAAAAAATGTACATTTTAACATGAAAATAAAATCCAAATGTACATTTCATTTGAAAATTGCTCCAATAACATTTGTTAGCCACTTCAAAATTATTCATTTAACATGAAAATTGTTGCAAAATTTGAAATATAAATAAAATAAGAATATCATTACAAATAAATAGTAAACAAAATAAATTATGAAATAGTTAATTTTTTTGGAAAATTGTTACTAATTTTGTAGTCTATATAACAATTTGTTCAAAATATTATTACAAACAAAATATAATAAGATTAAAATGAAAAAAAATAGTTAGTATATAACAAATTATTAGAGAACTTAATAAAATATGATATTTAAATTATGTAGCATGTAATTCAAAAATTTACCTTGGTTGTCCTCCATTGGAATTTGTTGCACCAAATGTGCATCTTCTTCTTCTCTCAAGCTTTCTCTTTGTTGTCTCATTCTTTCTTTATTCCTCTCACGCTCTTCATTGTCATTTTGTTGACCAGTATGATTTCTTTGTCGTTTTCTTTTACTCTCCATCAAACTACAATGAAAACAAACAAAGATTTCTTCAAATTGTTATAACAAACAACAATATATTAATATGAAATTTTGAAATATGTCTACAAAGAAGTCTTACACGTCTAATGAACTCTAATTGAACAACATCAAAATCACAAAGCTCTAATTGAACAACATCAAATTCACATAGTTCTAATTGAAAATAAACTAGCAATGAGTTAAAATAGTGTTGTTGATCAATTGTTTAGTGATTATATAGAGGTTGCTTGTTATTTTTATGAGGGAATGGTGGTTGGCAACATTAATTGTCCAACTCCTTTCCCGGGTTCTTTTTTATATTTTCTTTACACGGACAAATCCTCGATCGAGCTCATTTTACAAACCAACGATTGAGAAAATACCTCGATCGAAGGGCATAAAAACTAGGCCAAGAGCCCTTTTCACTGCAGAAAGAGAGTTTTGTCTTCCTTTCAAAGGCTTAAACCATGTCATTAAATGCACATTAATGGGAGGACTTGATACCATTGGATTCATCAATGAATCTTCTATCCATATACATAAAATTTATGAATTTTTATTTTAGTATGTCTTTTCTTTTTAAATTTCTACTAAAACTTGTCCTAAGAAACCTTGCCGACAACTTCGATTGAGCTCAAAGATAAATCAACAACATTCAAAATACACATCCAAAAACTGTGAAAAAATACACAAGACTAGATAAATGTGTCATCTTCAAAAGGGTATTTTTAATTTTGCAAATTATATAAAAAATCAAAAGATTTGGTGCACACACACACATGTGTGCAAAATGCAACTAAAATATTCATTAAATATTCATTGGTTAGTTTCAAAAAATAATAATAAATATAATTTCTCAAGAAAAATTAAAAGAAAAATATGTAAGCACTAGTGCATTCTGTCTAGATCATGTTCACATATTTCATTTTTTAAAATTATTAATTTAACATTAAATTATTGTGCACACACTCAAACTACTTGTTAATTGCTCTTCAATTTTGTAAGTACACACGTTTCATTAAATGAAAATTTGACACGATAAATGACATTGGTATATTTCGAATAAAATATCATTGAAAATCCAACATAATTCTCTACATTTCGTTTTTTAACCGCATGTCAAAATTCATGTGGAAAATATGAGTTTCGAGTGCTTCAATTTAATACATGGGTAAAATTTATGTTTTTCATCATCATATTTGGCCAAAAATAGTTATCCATCTTCATGAAATCACCCTTCTATACAAACTTATACTTATAACCTTGCAAATCCTTATGCAGAGCTCAAATACGTTGCTAAACTTAGTGCAGAGCTCAAATGATGGAGGAAGGGAGTCCTTTCCTTTTTTTAAACCTGTTCTGCCTCGAAAATCGAGATAATTTATACCCTTCATGAAAGCCATGTGAGTCGAGCATGTAAGTTGATCTGAGATCCTCGAAAGGACGCTAAGGACGACCTCAAAAATTTCTATGGTGTTGATGTTAGAAGGCCCAATTTTGGGTGGTTTTGGGCTTGTGATTTTGCATGAATAGCCAAGCCAATTCCAAAGGGTTACGTTGGGAGTGAGACTAAGCATTGGTAATAGTTACGGGACCCAAGCAAATACATGATATTGCGCCTGATTGAAAACCAAGACCCCACAAGCGAGCCTAACTCCTATGTTTGCATTTTATCCGCGTATTGGTTGTTGGATCTTAGGATGTGTAAAAAGTTGATTGCTTTGTATTCCTTGACAATGGTTTTCAACATATGGTGGCTCTTAGTAGTAGGAGTCTTTCTACTTTTAGACAGACTCCTAGCTTCTCTGATAATCAGCATAGAGTCGTCGAAGACAATGAGATCCTCAATTCCATTTCTTCTAGATAGTTCCAGACCTTTGATCAAAGCAAGCCATTCAGCTCCATTGTTGGATCTTTTGCCAATTCCCCATGCATAATCTTTCATCTTATTTCCTTCATAGTCATAGAGGACTCCTCCCGCACCTTCCAGCCCAGAATGTA
Organism: Larix kaempferi; assembly: GCA_027924585.1. Classification (NCBI taxonomy): domain Eukaryota; kingdom Viridiplantae; phylum Streptophyta; class Pinopsida; order Pinales; family Pinaceae; genus Larix; species Larix kaempferi. The sequence goes on along the minus strand of BSBM01000789.1, from coordinate 7,565,167 downwards.
AGTTTATGCAAATTGCCTAGACTAATAATTCTTTTTAGGTTTGAAAGTAATAAAAATGTGTGATCTAATTTACTATAGGTTATGAGGTTATCAGGAACCTTAAACCCCAATACCTAGAAAAGTAAGTTATAAATTGATTTTTCTCCCTACTTTAAAACTAGGTAATTTAAAGATTAAGGAAGTAAAATCAGATTGTGGTTGTATGTTAATCCCTTAGAATATGTGAATAACCATGTGGACTCTAATTGTGAAGAAAGTAAGCTAAGTGCACTTAATTTTATTACAGTCACACGAGTCTCAATCTCATAGTTAAGTGACTATGCAACTTGAGAGTTGGGATTTCCATGCAAAAAAGTAGCACGACAAAACACACATGCAACCCTGGCGATAGTGTGAGATCGGGGCTATAAAAAATCCATCATTCTTCTAATAAAAGATAAATACAAAGATATAATGTGTAATAAAGGAATTAAGGTACTTATCTCTCAATGAGGTCTCGAAGTACTTTGTAAAATTTATTCATAAACTACTTCCTTACTAGTTTATAAAATATAAAATTGGATAAAATATAAACTTGTAAGAAATTATTTTAGCAAAGTAAAGCTAATAAAACTAGTAAAATTGAATATTATAGTTTCTTAATAATAATTAAAAAATCAAAATTCAATAAATATCAAGATAGAATTATAAACTAAGTAAAAGAAATCCTAAATATTATTGGCTAAAATCATCTTTTGAAAAGATAATGAGTTGGTTAATATTAATGTAAACTAATGAGTTGGTTAATATTAATGTAAACTAGAGTGATTCCTATTCTTCATAAATTTTGTGTTTCTCTTAAGTCTTTGAGGACATCTAGATCAATTATCATTGCATTAAGCCTTTCTCAATTGAGGATATAAATCTAGCACTAAGCACCTCATGAATTATAAAGTTAAATAGCTAAAAATATACCATGCTGAGATCTTAAAACTTGCAAGATTAATTTGCATGCCTCATATTAAGCATATTTTGTTTCATTGATTTTATAAAATCCTTGAACAATATGCCTAAAGAAAGGCTATGGAAAAACAAGAAGAAACGGGTATCCCTTGAGCTCCAAAGTGTAGTGACTAGGCTTTAAGAAATGGTTATTGCTTTAAAGATGTAATGTAATGATGAGTGGTCACTCCCCCTGATGCGGGTGTCAGCATGACCAATGGGTCCATCTGTAGAGCACGTGGAGAGCACGTGGGGAAGGATCCTCGTCCCCTGTGCTGTTAATGCAACATGCACACCCCTGCCCTCACTCTGGCCTACCCATGCCCTTGCATGCCTCCACACTTGTCTGCCTACCCATATGCTTGCCCTCCCACCTATCCGCCCTCATAACTGGCTACCTTCACACCTGCGGATTTATGGCTCCCTCTCACTCCCATGCATACAAGTACCCTCACAGCTCATCTAGCTGCCATTTTGGTACTACTCGACCTCACATCGGCCTTCTGCGCATTCAAGACATCCCTCGCCTTGGCTCTCGGCTCCATCAATTCATCTGCCTGCTCTTAATTATGGCTCATCCGAACCGGTCTCAACGCTCTTTAAAAGAGACAGCAAACATCATTGACGACATCCTGTCTACTTCTCCTAATATCTGGTTCGACTTTGTGCATCCTTGTCATCAATGGTATTTCGGGTTCTGGACTCTCACGACGCTTTCCGCCATGACCAAGCCGCGTGGTCTTTCCCGTCGAGGTAGTGGGAGCCACTGTAGAGCCCAGAGTACCCATGTCTCTGGCGATGGATTCGATACTGGCATCTCCTTTTCCAGCTGCAACATGATTGACGATTGGGAAGGGAAATTGGTGGCGGATAACATGGCCTCTGGCTCCAATGGGGGCACCATCAATCACTATTGGATCATGAAAAATATGTTGGGAAAGATTCTGGACGACATGCTGGGCAACTGGGGTTCTGCTAGGAACCAGATGCTAGATACCAGGGCCAAGCTCATTGCGCTGGACGAAAGTCTGGCTAACCTTGATGCCACCTTCTCATGGAGCCAGCATACTATAGTGAGCCACAGCCCGGTCACGACCGAATCTGGTGGAAAAGGCGATGGTTTTCCCTTTGAAGGGCTGGTAGCTGTTGCCGCAACTGACACCACGGATCCTTTCGTGGTCGCTCGTGCTCCATCCTTGCCTGCAACTCCTCCTGTGCACTTTCCGATCCCTTCCATGATGGGCTCCCTGCCTTGAAAAAGGCTATGCATCCTTGCTGAGCCTGATCTCCTTGTTGCTCGTAAAACCGAGCCGCTTCCTGTAAAGCTACCGGAGGAGGACTTTCTGGAGTGTTGCCCCATACTGGAAGATTTCCCTCCTACGTAATTGGTTCCATGTCTGCTCCGGAGCTAGACAAGAAGACCGGGTCTCTTCATTCCACTCTGGTATTTTGTATGCAATGTGTAATGTCATCTCTGACAGTTCTTGCTTAGTCAATCTTTTGTTTTTTGGCCTTGTCGTTGGTGGCAATTTTCTGCATTTTATGCAAGCTAGACTGTAACACTCTTGCTACTTCTGTTGTTTTTGCTATGCCAAGATTAACTCATTATCCCTAGCCGCTATGCAATTTTATCTCTTTACTTAATTAAATACTGTGCGGACTTACAAAAAAAAATGATGAGTGGTCACTCAATATTAATTGTAATATTGGTGTTATGAAGTCAAGGGTGTCACTAGTTAATTAAGTCTAGCTTGAGTGGTTGTGGGATGGTGTGTTATGCTCCCTACGTAGGTTCTATTACCCCAAGTGAGATGTTGAGCTCAAAGCAAGGTTGCCCCCTTTCTCCCACATTTTTCGGTATCTATATTGATAAAATTGTGCAATGTTTAAAAGAGGAGAGATGCATTTGTTGTCTTTTTCTTAATATATGTTGACTATAATGTTTTCCTTGAGAAAATTATTAAATATCTTTACAAGCAATCAAAATTTACTAATTATGTAAAATTTGTGCTCGTAATTAATATTGATAGAACTAAGGCTATGATAATTAAATCTTATAAATTGATTTAACTTATGTTTTGGTATGTCGGTAACCCCTTCGAAGATACAATATTTCTAATATTTAAGTATCGATTTCACTTACCATTTGAATTCATATCATAATGTTGAGAAGAAAATAACTAGTGGTTGGAAAGATTATCATGACCTTGAAAATAAACTTTAAAATGTTGAGCTTTGGAGTAAGAAAAAAATAATTTTCAACACTTTAGTTATCGTGAATATTCTTTATTTTTCTGAAGTTTGGGAGCAACATCCTTATTGAAATTGAGATATAATTGAGCAAAAAAAATGCATCATAATTTACAACTTGAGAATTAAACACAACACTCCTTACTCCACTTCGCATCATAATCTACAATTTGAGAATTAAACACAACACTCCTTACTCCACTTCGCATCATAATCTACAATTTGTGAATTAAACACAACACTCCTTATTCCACTCCATTGATTGGAATTGGGTGTACTTACTCCAGCATAAAGCCATGAATAAATATTTAGTCTATAAACAAAAATTGCTAAAGCTAAGCTAAAAAAAGGTCTTATTATTGCTTCTAGCATAAAGCCATGAATAAATATTTAGTCTATAAACAAAAATTGCAAAATCTAAGTTAAGAAAAGGTATGATTATTGCTTTTAGTATGAGTAGTAGGTACATATGATTGAAAGAGGTGGACAAAGAAATTTCGTGAAACTTGGCTTAGTTAAATTTTTCATCTTTATATTTAGTTGATGATGAAACTATTAATAAAAAGTTGAATTTTTACAAACTTTTAAATGCTAATTAGGTTATTATGTTCCCGACATATATTTTTCCATCGGGGGCATTAGTTCAGTGGAATTTGCGATGATGGGTGTCGGAGGGAAAGGTTGGGAAATGGTTGCCAAAAATATGAATTTTTTGGGAAATTTAATTCAAGGTTTTTCTGTTGTTTTATTGGTGCCGTGTGTGGTGATGCACACTTGGGTTCGTGTGCCCTAGGGGGCAGCGGCATGATGGCGTCACCGCACTTTAAAACCTCCTCTGTCCTCCTATTGTGTGCTATGTCCTTGTGTGGAGGGTTTTACTGCGTCTAGTGTCGTATTTCATTCAATTGTTATGGGCGAGGGTTTTCAATATCTCTATCTCCTCGAGATGGCAGGGGCCATCCTTCGATGGATCTATTGTTGATGGGACCATCGGTGGGGTTTCCTTCAATCTAACATTCGATTTGGTGTGTCTTCTGGATATGGCGGTGGGCATTTCTCTTCAGTTGGAGGTTGAGCTTCTTCATGGTTGTATTCTACAGGATGTCGTGTATCTGCTCCTTAAATGTGGCTGTCTTTCCGATGTGATGAGAGGGCTTGGTACAACCATAGGTTTCCCTCTACAGATTTAACGATGTTCTTGTTTGTTTATGTTCACGACTTCTGGTTATTATCATTTATTTCGGCATGGTCAATTGCCATTCATGGTAGCCTGCTAGTGGTTTTGTGTGCCTGCTCGCTTCAGTCTTCCTTTCCATTTGGAGCTGTTTTGTTGTCCAGTGAGTTTCAGCGGTTTCTATAGCTCATTTTGGAGGTTTTCGTTGCATTTGTTGTTGCTTTTCATGGGCTTAGAGTGCAGTCGCTAGTTTGCAGTCTCCCTTGTGTCGTGTTTTGTTTCAGGATGCAACGACGTGTGGATTGTTCGATTGCATTGCGGTGGTTAGCCAGGTATGCCTTCAAGATTCTTTGCAATATCTATGTAGAAAAATACTTGGAATTTTCCTATGGGTGTTTGAACTGTGTTAAATATTGAATCCAGTTTTTTCCTTGTGTTTTCTTCTTGATTGTTCTATTGATTTTGAGCACTCACACTCCACAGAAGATGGGTCTTGTTGTTTCTTATGCACACACCCTGTTGAAAACAAGGTTGTGTGCTTTTCACTGTGGATTTCATAAAAAAAATGCATAAAACCCTTTGCATTCTTGTGCTTTTTCCTGAGATGGGCTTGTTGAAGTGATTTTTGTGTTTTTTCCGTGAAAGTTGTTCTGTTTTATTGTCTTCTTTGTTGCTTTTTCTTCCTATAGTTAGATTCATCAACTTATAATTGTGTTTTCATCCTTGTGTTGATCTCGAGGCTGTAGTGTTGAGATTGAGGCTGTAGGATCATACTGTAGTGGCTTGGGCGTGTCTAATTCTTGTTGTGGCGCTTTTTATCTAGATCTGGTTTGCCTCACGGGTCATCCTGATTCCAGAGGTTCATTTCATTGTAGAGTTTTAGAAATAGTTTAAATATTAAGGGTTGATACCCCCTAGCATTTTGAGGAAACTAAATGCCTTTCAAACCCCCACACAACCTGCCACCTGTATCTTATAAATGCATATGTATGATAAATTTAGGTCTGGTAAACAAAGTCTGATAAATATTGTAAACGATGTCAGGAATTTTGGAGGTTGCAATGAGGTGGGAATGATGGAATTTGTTTCGATTGCCTCGTGTTATTGGATGTCTTCACTCTTCTACTGGTGGAAAAATATTCCCATGGTAGTTGGCTCAAGGCTAATATTGTCACTCACAATATTTCTAGTCCCCATTGGCACTTAACACTATTGCGGTTTGCAGTGCGCATTTTACCTAGGGTCTTATAATCATAAGAATTGGAAAATAGGAGCAACACAGGCATCACCATCACCTTTCTATGGTGGCCCAGCCTCTTGTTCATGAGGATGGATTATGGTCATTGTGGCCACATGGATTCGAGAGAGTAGAAAATGGGGGAGATTTTTCATTTCATTCTAGTCCTTCCCAAGTCATTTACTTCTGCATCCTGCAGTAATCTTAGAGTTTTCCCGGTTTTTTATTCTGTTGGGTTTTCAGAGCGAGCTTTCAATAATGTTTAGTCTTGCTTGTTGTAGAATATTTTCGATTTTTTTTAGTCAACAACTTTTTTAGAGAGAGCTATGGAATACGCTCTCAATATATTTATTTATTGTAGCCCTTTTCTAGATCCCATGTAATGGAATAACATATTTGACCTCTCCATATATTTCTAATCAGAGTTGACATCCATTGGTTATGTTTATTTAAGTCTCATGATAGCAATAGGTGGCCGATGTTTAGGATTTTTCATTTTCAGGTTTGCAAATTACAAGATGTAATAGATGGGAGTAAAAGATCAATTTTTTTTATTTAATGAGATATTTCTTAAACTTGCAAACAAACAAAAAAAATTAAGGAATCCAACCAAGTGTTGTAGGAACATGTAATGAAAATGCGGTTTTTTGGGTGTAATAACAAATACACAATTTATCTTTTCTTTTCTCTAGTGTTCAAATTTTGACATAAAACATATAGCAATGTTCCTATAGTCATGAATAGAGAAATGATTGATGGTGGATAGTGTAAGTTTAATTCTATCGTAAGCTTGATATTTCATCAACTTGATTTCTTTTCTTGTTTGTTTACAATTTAGCTGCTTTTTTTTTTAATTATAGGTTTGCGGTGATCCCTACTTGAATCCTCGACTTCAAACTTTAGGGGTTGGTGCCGAAGCCACCACCAATAGAAATCATGATACTAGAAAACTCATACAAATCCTTCTAAAGATTAAGAAGAAGAATCCAGTTCTTGTAGGGGAGAAAGAGCTTGTAGCTGTAATAAAAGAACCTATGCAAAGAATAGAAAAATGTGAAACCCCGACACAGCTTCAGGGTGTGGATCTCCTTCCTATTGAAACACATATATATGTTCTTTGTTCCGTAAACAAAGATAAAGACCACATTGTTGTCAACTTCAGAGAATTGCCCCAAACAGCGGAAAACCATTTGAATAAGCATATAATTCTTAGCATCAACAATTTAAAGTGGTTTCTACAACAACCAAAGGCAGGAGGAGCACCGATAGCATTCTCAGTGTCATCTTCTATGCAACAAGTTATTATGGAATTGAGAAAATTCTTAGGTCAATATGGATCAACTAGAAGACTATGCCTAATTGGAGAAGTACTACCTTGAACCTAAAAAAAATGACACTTCATTTACTAAGCTAACTTGTCCAATGCTTCCAATCTTTCATCTGTCAGTTTGGGTTTCTTTGTTGGCATTGGAGGGTTCAACTAGTGAAAAATTACATTCAATGGGTCTTAGTTTTGATGATTCGATGCTAAAGGATGAGATATCTACGAGGGAAAAAAAACAAGTCAATGTTCTTCAAACATTGGAAAATGTTAGTGAAAAACACAAAATCTTTCCCTTCACAAATATTAAGTCCTCAAACCTTTTTATGAGAACAATAGAAAAGAGGTGGAGCCACAGTTGGTATTATCCTTCTTTCATTATTTTTGTGTTAACATTGTCAAAACCAATCAATGTGGAGCATCAAAGCTCACTTGATGAAAGCTCAAAACAGAAAACTCTAGAAGCAAACAGAACTTTAGATTCTTCAGAGATATACCGGTGGGTGGAATCTTCGTATCCCTGTATTGGTTCCTCATTCTACACTTGAGGTTATTCGATGGTCACCAATCATGCCACGAATTCATTATCCTTATGTAATTAATGGGTAGCATCACGGCCTTGGGTTCCTCAAAATTAGCGCGCAGAGTATCATTTATTAAAGTTAGCATTATAAAGCATAAGGGATCCCAAGTTTATATTTACAATGTGTTTATAACCGATTATATGGGCATAGCAATTGGTTTTTACATACTGAAATTTTTGTTATGTACTTTCTACCAACTTAGACGATTTGTTCAACAATTTTGGAAGCTTGGCGATTTAGAGGATTCGTTTTACCTCTTTTGGAAGTCTAGTGAGTAAATTATCCCAATTTAAAGTTATTCATTATAATTTATTAATTGCATTTTGCTATTAACATCTATTAATACGTTAACTTCCATGTTCATAAGGTTATTATTTATTATTAATTATAATTTGAGGTTCACTATTTCATGCCACGTCAATGTGATACATAATTACATTGAATTGAATGTTTATATTATTATTGAATGTCCAACAATTCCTACAGGTGGTCGCCTTTTGCATTAGTATCCATGATATAGAGATTTCAAAACTACCACAAGTCTAAATAACTAAAAAAGACATAGCAAAAAAAAATCCCAGCCCATGTTTCCATGAACAGGACACAAATCATAACAATGTAGATTCTGAGGCTCCATCCCTAGATTCCTTCACAATTTCATAGCAATTTCAATTAGCCCTAGAACATCCCTATAAGCCACATATCCAAATGTACATGTATTTGCAATATCAAAATCCTATATCAATGCAAAAAAACAGATGCCATAGACATCTTTACAAGCAGATCTCTTCAGATATAGAACATGGAAGAACAAATCCAAATCATTTTTTTACTTTTGGTTTGATAGCTCATTCTCAAATAACTTTAAGAAAAAAAGTATACAGTGAATAATTATGTTTTCCTAAATTGAAATGTCAATAGACATAATCCATGGCTCAACTCTTCTCTTTTTTCTGTTTCATTTGACATGTTCAGTTGTATCCATTTCCCTACATTTTGCAATGGCAACCAAAAGTTTTGATCTGCATACAGTTTTTTTTTGTTTTTCCCATACCCCCAAAAATAGTCACTGCACCAAATAAAGACATGGAATAAGCATCCAAGATCTATTCTACATGTCTACTTCATTTGACCTCCAGCATGCTAAAGAGACCGCTTGAATTGCCATCTAAACCTCTCTATGTATTTTAACCTGAAAATAACACATGTCAATTGTTTATGTCTGCTGCATTTTTTAATATTTTTTTATATCAATTTATTTTCAAAATCACATATTTTCAAATAATGAAGAGCTTGACCAAAGATATTGTTTTCTATGCAATTGCAAATGCTTCAATCATATTTTCAAAATTACAGATTTCATGCATTCTATCCTTGGATCTACCATAGTTCAACATCATTGTGATCTGTTCACAAGATAGATTCCATCTTCACTGGAAATGAACAACAAACTCAATAGTCTCTTGCAAAAACCAATCCTTTGCATCTTGTTGCAAATGTTCATCTTGTGCATCAATCAACATCTTCATCTTCTATATAATACTTGTGTGCGTACTTTCCTTGTGTACTGGTTCTCAGTCTTTCCACTCATTGCAATCACTCTTTACCTTTTACTTTTTTGTAACAACATGTTTTAGTTCCAATTGTCACTTGCTTTTGATGATAATATTTGTCTTTTTTTCAATGTGCAGGAAGCAAATTTTAGCACCCTTGCCACTACACTAACCATGATGATTTCAACTAAAATTTTGCAAAGGAGATATCCAGTTTTGGAAAATACTTATGCACATTGGCAATAGCTTGCATACAAAGAAAAGAAAAAACTTTATTATTTTCTTTTTTAATGTAATCAAGGTAATTATACAGACAGAATGGTCAACGGCCATGGTTTTCTACCAATGTATACAACAACTGTTTATGCATCCGATATATTGACAAACACTATTGTCATGATTTTGACAAAAACATATAAATATATATTCAGAAATAGAACTTCATTTGAATCCTTCTCCAGGCATACATACTTGTTTTAAGATAGGTATACATACTTGTTTTCCACTTTTACAAGTTTTCTCTTTCATATCATATATTTTTCAAGCATTTGATTGCTGCATTGATATATTTTGGAAGAGTTGTTACATTCTGTTGTTTCGTATTCATGTTGTAATTATTATAGTAAACATCAATGTTTAATATGTTATGCAGAAAAAGCAATTTAATTTCAGCATATTTAGCAGTCCCTTCCCTTGTAATTGAAATATTTATTGCCTTTAAAGTTGTTTCTTGTCAGCAAAACAAGCAGGCATTCTCTTTTTTTGATACGTTGGCATAGGCAAAAATGTCTAAGATGTTCCCCATCGATATTTGGTAGCCCTTTTCTTTGCTACCATAAACTTCCATGGTCTTCTTTTCATACATTAACAAATGACAAAATGTCTACAATGTTCCTTCATAGCTTTCTAAATTTTACACTCTCTCCTTCATACTTAGAATTTATTACGCATGTTTGCTTCAAATTCAATTCCAACTTATTCAAACCTATTCTAGTTTAAATAAAAAAATTCAAGCTCTATATATATTGTATTTATCATGCTTCCCACATCGTATATATTGTATTTATCATGCTTCCCACATCATTATGTACATATTGATCTGCATATTGATTGATCAGCATCTTGATTGATCTGCTCTATATATTTCAAGCTCTATATATATTGTATTTATCATGAATCCCACATCGTTCTGTACATATTGACCTGCATATTTATCAACATCTTGATTTATTTACATATTTCAGGATCAGAATAATGACCTAAACATTTCCCATCCAACTCATCATACACTTACACTGAGCACTGAGTAGTGTTTTCTGGTATTGTATAAAAATATATTGTAGGGTAGTCGATGTCCAATTCACAAATGTATTTTGGTTTTTACTTTTTGATTAATCTCGCTATTTCATAACCACAATATTGGCCTAAACATTGCCCATCCATCTCTCGATGCACTTGAGCTAAGGGCTGACTTGCATTTTTGGTTTTGTTTAAAAATATATTATATGGTAGTCAAATGTATTTTCTCTGGCATTGGTTTTGTTTAAAAATATATTATATGGTAGTCAAATGTATTTTCTCTGGCATTTACACTAGTTGCATGTCTGCAAGTATTTGTTGGTTATTAAAAAATATTGAAGGACACTTACAATAATTGTATTCTGATACAATACCTCGGTCAACTTTCTTCTTTGCACATAGGCTTCTATCTATGCCAATAGCCATAGATTGTTATGCCTATCATACGACTTAATACTCAGCCAAGTGGTTCCTCATGTTGAAATTCGATTTGTCTTCTTCTTTATAGCTTATTGGTATTCATTTTCTCGCTTTTGCATTAGACTTTATAACGATGGTTTTGATACCGAAAACCATCATACTGCACAAAATTACAAGCTTTCCCATCTTTGATTATTGTCTATACCCAAAGCTATTGATACTGCTTCAGGTCATCCCGAGAAGAAAATTTAGCAATTCCCATAACTCCACTTCATTGTTGTTTTCATAGTCTTCTTTTGATTTTGAGTGGGAAAACATTTTCCATGCCTATGAGGTTCTTGAAGTTTATAAAGATGAGATTCATAGCAGCATTTGGAAGATTTCCTACAATAAAATGCCCTTTGTAAAGCTAAGAGGAGTCTTCCTGGTGTTTTGAATTAGCTCCTCCAGTTAACTCAAACACTTCTCTCCAACAAAAGCTACTTTCCATAATCACAAATTACAAAATGCACTATATACAAGCATCCTTTTCAACTACAATGTTGGGGACATTGCCACCTCGTGGCTCTTGTTCAATAATATTTCCAACATTATTGGATTGCAGAACAAAATGAATATTGCCAATATTTAGACTATTTTTATTGATCTCCATAATGAAAATGGTGGATGGACTAACCCAATAACTCTTTGCATTGGTGGAATTTGAAAATTTTGTGATACAAAAGTGATTCATGATGAACACTATTTTTCTTAATTTGCTTCATCATTAATCATAATCTAAGACATAGGGGCTTTCATGACTTAATTACTCTTCACTACCTTATAACTTACAAAAGCTATTATGATCATGATACTTTTAGTTTCATTTCGAGATCATTATTACATATGAAATAATAAATGTATTATTAAGATAATTTCAAAATCCTAAAATAATTAAAAATTTTGATATAATCCCAAATTCTAAAATAATTATACCTATAGGTGTTTATTACACCCATAGGTGTTTATATTTTAGAATTAAAATAATTATACCTATAGGTGTTTATTATACCCATAGGTGTTTATATTTTAGAATTTGGGGTGGACTACCATCTATGCTTTTCCTAGATTGAAGGAGGATGAGACAAGTGTACTCTCCAAATTAATTTTATGGACGTTGTTCAAAATTCAAAATAAACTTTTTTTTTTAATTAGGAGAATCGATAACTAGACTAGCCTGATACTTATTGGGGTGTCACGTTATATATAAAAAATAAAAATAAAAAATTGAAATGAAAAAAATGTTGAGAATTTAAATGAAGAAACGTTATAATCATGAACACATTCAAAGAAAAATATGTTTTAAAAAATACCGGATAAAAATACTCCTTTGCTCTATTAGGCCAATGCCAATTTATGAATAAACTTAAATGTTCTTATTCTCGGGATTTTCAACTTTCAATGGTAAAGTGTTCACACTGCGGCGAGGAAATGCCGTGCATCGGCTTCCAATTTACAGCAATTTCAACTTCCAAAGGTGAAGTGTTCACACTGCCGTTCGTCGGCTTCCGAATTTACATCGTCCAAAGGTCGGAGTGTTCACACCGCCGCGAGGGAATGCCGTGCATCGGATTTCAATTTACATCGTCCAAAGCTTTGCGTAATTCGCGGGTTTGTTTCTTCATGTGGTGGCGATGGAAGCACGTGGCATGAGAAAAACCGAGGAAATCCAGATTCATTCATTGGACGGTTGTAGACTTTATTTGTGGATGGGCACCTTCTGACCTGGTCACAGTTCTTGAAGCTGCCAGATCCACTCTTGGTCACGACTCTTGGCAGCGGGACGCCTATTTATTTACACCGAGGGGCCTTGTAGCTTCATAAGCATAGCAGCGGTAAGATACAAATAGCTCTGAGACACAAGCATTGCATTACAATACATTTTCAGAGCAATGGCAATGGAGGCTTCTGGAGAAGAGGGGCAACTCAAGCTCCTAGGTGCGAATTTCAGTCCCTTCGTGCTGCGGGTTCGCATAGCACTTGCTCTTAAAGGGATCGATTACCAGTTTGTTGAAGAGAACATGCAAAACAAGAGCCAGTTGCTGCTGCAATCAAACCCTGTTCACAAGAAGATTCCAGTCCTCATCCACAAGGGCAAGCCAATTTGCGAGTCCATGGTTATTGTGCAGTACATTGACGAGGAATGGGACACTAAGGCGCCAAATCTTCTGCCCAAAGATCCATATGACCGAGCCATTGCTCGTTTCTGGGCTGCTTTTGTTGACGATAAGGTAATAACTTGTTTTATTTTATATTTATTTCACAACTTGTTTTATATTTAGTTCACAGCTGTTACAGAGATGTAGATTGTTGGATCTGTTCAAATTATAATAACCTCTCATTCCTTTCCTTATCTTCGCCATTTAAAGTTTGAGCTGCCCTTTTTATTTTGAGTATCCCCGTAACTAGTACGCTCACGTTCTTTATATGTGGCCTCAGCTCGTGCCGTGCCTTCGGGGAGTTTTCACAGGCCAGGGAGAGCAGCTACAGAAAGCGGTAGAGGAATCAGCGGCAAACTTTCTTTTATTGGAAGAAGCTCTTCGAACAAGCCGCTATTTTGGAGGAGATGAGTTCGGCTTTGTTGACATCGCACTGGGTGGTATGTTGGCATTTGTGAAAGCTCTCGAGAAGGCTACTAACTCCGTTTTAATAGACGCGGAGAAGATGCCGCTGTTAAGCGCATGGATGAATCGATTCTGTGAAGCCGATGGAGTGAAAGAAGTTATGCCGGATCTGGACAAGATGGTGGAATTTATATCCGCCATGAGAGTCAGATTTACATCACCGCCTGCTGCTAATTAGGGGAGTCAGATTTACATCACCGCCGGCTGCTAATTAGGGGTAGCCATTCTGGGCTATAAAATGAGTCTTAACTTACTAGATCTAAGACTGATGTTGTGGTCCGTCTGGTTTTATTTTTATTTTGATGAATGCTGTTATGCATTTTGTATGGTTAGTATTTAATGCGAATAAATTGGGCAATTTATCAATGTTCACTTTGTGCTTGGCATTTCATCTAATATCACTCGATCATTATCCACACGTTATTCCTCTAATAAAATAAAGCGATATTATTCTATTTTTCTGTAGAATCTTATTAGCCCTCGGTTCTTAAATATAGCCCTTCCTCTAATAAAATAAAGCGATATTATTCTATTTTTCTGTAGAATCTTATTAGCCCTCGGTTCTTAAATATAGCCCAATTTAGTAAGTGCTTCTAATTGCAAGTATATGTATGGGATCTTAATTTTTTAATTTTTTTTAGCCAATTTGAATGCACGTATCATAGTTTTAGATTTTGTTAGACACAAAACAAAAAGACTGGTAATTTATAGACTTTGATTTTCAATAATTCATATTTTTATTCTTAAGAACGTGCCTATGGGCAAGTAGGGAGATGATTGGAGTTAAAAAAAGTTTAATTGTTTTTAAGATATTTTTGTGGGATTAGAGTTAAATAAATTGTAATTATTTTTAAGATATTTTTTTTCTAAATTGGAGTTAAATAAATTATAATTATTTTTAATTTTGATGAAACAATAAATTTATTTTGGATTTTCTGTATTAGATGATGATGCCATTTGATATGGTGACAGTTGAATTGGTGAATGTTATATATGTTCTCTTTAATTCCATTTTGAATACCATGACCTTTTTCTATTTGAAAAAAATATTTATGTAATAAATTTTATTTATTTTTTAATAATTTTTTTAATTCATAAATGTAATATTAATTTTTATATATTTCAGATTATCTAAATGTATCAGCATTTTTGTTTGTACAAATATCATTTAAGTTTCTATTTATATGCAAATATCTCTTTCTTTATAGATGAAAGAGATGAGATTTTCACATCTCTCTTACCATATATCCTCTATGTATATAGAGGAGTGATAAGATCGAGTCATGTGAATTTTGAATCATTTTATTATGTATGTGTATGATATTTTTATTTCTACATGTCTATAATTGGAGGACATATTGATATTATAATTATTAGTCCCTTCTGTAGACAGAGATTATATGTTCCAGTAGTGTTGAATAATTTTATTTATTTAATAAAATATATTAGCGCCTATTAATGGAAAGTGTTTGACAAGACTATTTTTATCATTGACACGAATTAAAATAAATAAAAATAAAATAAAAGATAGAACATGACTATTTTTATCTTGTTTGTATGAGTGTCCCTCATATTGCATTACACAAATCTCCCTCATGTTGGGTTATAGAATGCACTCTTAGCATGACTTTCTACACCCGCTGCATGTAGTATACGCCAATTACATGCCTCAACTAAGAGTTGAACTTTAGGTTGACTATTCAATAGGTTGTCCAATTGTATAGTTGCATAACCACAACATGGCCCACATGATTGATTCTTCCCTCGTGAATTGAAAAAACACATTTGGATTCATTTGACACCTACATGATGCACTTTTGTGATGCATTATTTCCTTAGGTAACCTAATGAGCTAGATGGTAAGTACACAGCCATGCTAGGCATCTATTTTTCATGAATATAAGGGTTTTTGGCCATCCTTATGGCCAAATTAGTCACATGGGTTCTCATGATTGAATCTGAAACATTCACATAGGGATTGGTTCTCCTTTTAGCTTAGCTTTTGTTTATAATATAAACCTCCACTATGCATATTATAGAATTTATGGGTTAGAGGATTAGATTGTTGAGATTTTACTGAAGGGAATTGAGAAAATGTTTACTTCCACTCATATATTCTTTGTGTTTTCTTACACATGTTGCATTTGTTTCTTTCAAATGCCATTGTATAAAAGGAATTGTCGCGAGATTGCTATCACGTTAGACATAGTATATTGGAGGAATGAAAGAACCCTACCACTAAGAAGGAATGGAGTAAAAAACTGTAAATTTATCCTCAGTCACACATTTCATGTTTTAATTTATTTCTATAATTAATAATAAATAGTTTCTTCTTTCCTCTTAAAATATTGTTTGAATAAATTCCCATTCATTATTTCTAAGATTTATTACTTAGTATACATACTTAGGGGATAGATTGATTTCTTTACTTTATCGTTTACTCACATTTGTCCACTCTCATTTCTATTGTCAATTGAGATATGTTTTTGGTACACATACACATGAAATACCCATACATAGATTAACAATTCCAATAGGAATCTGATTTTGAAATACAATCCCTAATTGTTCTTTAAGTCTTTTTAGCTTTTGTTACTTTGTAGGATGTGATAGATTTCCTTTTTTACCATAACATGGTTTGGGTGAATGCAAGTTAATGATTACCTCACATGACATCATGACATGTTAATGACAATGCAAACATGGAAAACAACAATCTATTGACTTTGAAGACCATATGATTGAGCCATATGAAGCACTAAGGGGCCAAATCTTATGCCCAAAGATCCTTATGATTGAGCCATTGCCCGCTCCTGGGCTTCCTTTGTTGACGATAAGGTAATCTAACTTGCTTCTGTAATACCCTCTCATTCCTTTCTTTATCTTTGCCATTTAAAGTTTCTACTGCCCTTTTTCTTTTGGGTAGACTGTAACTAGTACGCTCACGCTCTTTATATGTGGCCTCAGGTCGTGTCGTGCCTTCGGAGAGTTTTCACCGACCAGGGAGAGCAACTACAGAAAGTGATGGAAGAATCAACAACAAACTTTCTTTTATTGGAGGAAGCTCTACAAACAAGCCGCTATTTCGAAGGAGATGAGATAAACATTTGGGCCTATAATATAAAATGAGGATAGCTAAGATCAAATCCTGAGATGGATGTTATGGTCCATCTTGTTTTATTTTTATGAATTTTGTTATGCTTTTTGAATTTAATGCGATTAAATTTAGGGGCCAATCTATCTATTGCAGGATTCACTATGGGTGTTCACTTTGTTCCATGTACTTCGATTTCAGTATGGAATAAAAATAAATTGCGATGCAAGGAGATTTTATGGAAATATCCTTCAATTGGAAAAGATAAAAAAAGTGTTTGGCATTTCATCTATATCACTAGCTCATTATCAACACGTTATTTCTCTTTACAAAGTAAAACGGTATTATCCTGTAGATTCTTATTTTTTTTCATAATATTTTTGTAGTGCGGGGGAATTGAACCCCACACCGCACTTTCTGAAATGTCCGGGATTTCTTTACTCACCAAGTGTGCTACTTACTCTTGCTCATATTCTTATTATTAATAAATATTTTGGTGAAAGACACAAATAATGAACAAATTTAACTCTGGGATCTTAAATATAGCCAATTTTATAAGTGGTTCTAGTGGAAATTTATGCATGGATCATAATTCTTTTAAACCCTTTAATTGTTGGGTATCATAGTTTTACCATAATTGATAGAAAATAAAAAAACATGGAATTCAATAATTCATACATTTTCACATAACCTTCAAAATTAACTTATTTTATCCGAAGAATTAATGCTGCCTCGCTTTTACCTATGTCTCGAAGTATTAGTTATGAATTGACACATTAACATATTTTCAAAAAATGTTATTATTGCGAAAGACATTGGTTGTACTTTTATTTTCAAATAATGTTATCATAACGAAATACATTGGTATGACGAAAGACATTGGTACTACTATGGTGAAAAACAAAAAAGATTTGTTAATGGCCTCCAAATTGATCCAGTTGGGTATAGATCTATTATGTAAGTCAAATCTCTGATTTTCGTCCCATGCTCCATTATTATGTCTCTGCAAGGTACATATATCAATCACCATCAATCCGTGGGTTAGATTAATCCAACCGTATAGGAGGTAACCTTTTTTAAAACCAAATGTTTTTATATAGTTATAATTTTTAATATTAAATTAATTTGTTTTAAGTTTATTTATTTGCAATTATAATGATTCTGTAATGTTGATGTTGGCCTCATTTTGAGTAGCCCAGGCATGGGTAGTAGAGGCAACTTCAGCAATACAATATAGTTAATACTTCATTGATCATGCAACAATATACACAGTAGCATAGGTAACATATGGGACTCGAGAGATAAGAAGGAACGTGTGGCACACAAATTAATGCCTATTACCGACCATAGTACCTAAATGAACCGATGAGGGGGTTTGCTTCCTCCATTGACTCAACACCACTCCCTCGTATACGAACCAAGTCACCCACGTCGCTTGTTGTACTGACCATTTAGAGATCGGGATTAATATCCAATAAAATCACGATAAATAATATGAATTTCGAAATTGATTTAACGTGACAGTGTTTTCGTGTTGTACTTCGGTGAAAGGGGTGAAAGGGCTACACCTTGTACAAAACTGGGGTTTGGGCCTCCATGATCTAATCAAAACTGCGCTCGAGGGGCGTCCCTCCATGCACCGTGGGCGAGGCGTGGGATAATTGGCATTCAAATTGCCCTGTATTCTGGTGATCGGTGACGGGAACTTTTTCGGCAAGGCATGGTTTCATTGTTTCTGGTTATTTTTTTGGATGATTTGGGACCTCTTAAAATGGGCCAAAACTCATAGAACACAGTTCCATGGCATAGATCCGCAGTAAATGGGGTAGAACTAGGATTCCACCGATTTTTTAAACCAGATCTAGGGAACAAATCACTAGAAAAGCAAGGCGATTTGAGTGCCAGTTATCCCACACCCATGAGCACACTTTTCAACTTCATGTGCGAAGGCCTCCTGATGTTAATGGAATATCTATTTGTCGCGTGTTATACTACAATTGGCTGATAGTTAATGGAATATCTATTTGTCGCGTGTTATACTACAATTGGTTGCTATCACCCACTGCCCACCCATCACTAGATATTCCTCCAACATGCTACGATTTCTTGAAAATGTGGACTTTATTATGTCCCTGACATCAAGGGAATGTTTGCGTGCATGCTTTCTTGTGTATGGGGGCTGAAATTTCATCGGGCTATGTTCGTTCATGGTTGAGGCTTATGTTTATGCAATTCATTTTTCGTATTTTCCAAAATTGCGGATTTTTTTAGTGCTGCAATTGGTGTGCAGTGAGGTGACGTCATTCTCAGAGTTTGTATCGAGGTTTGGCGGCCATGTGACGTGGGTGGCTGGGTGGCATGAGGTTTGAGGGAGGGGTGTCTGGTTTTATTTTTATGAATGTTGTTATGTATTTTGCATGGTTAGTGTTTAATGCAAATAAATTGGGTTATTTATCAATGTTTATTTTGTGATCGGTATTTTATTTATTATTTACATTTTTAAAAGGAATTTGTATTTTGGGAGATTTGATTTTTCTCGATGTTTGATAAATTTCTTTTTAAGATGGCTCTATGCTGATTCTCATTATCCACATATTATTCTTTTTATAAAATAAAACTATATTATCCTATAAATTCTTATTAACAAATATTTATGTAGAAAACAAAAAGAATGAGAAAATTTTACCCTCGAACCTTAACTCTATAGCCTAATTTTGTAAGTGCTTCTAGTTGCAAGTATATGTACGCGATCTTAATTTTTGAGCCACTTTGAATGCAAGTATCATAGTTTTGGATTTTGTTAGACACAAAACAAAAAGGCTTGTAATTCATGGACTTTATTTTCAATAATTCATATTTTTACTCACAAGAATGTGTGAGATGATTGGAGTTAAATAAACTGTAATTGATATTTTTGTTGAATTTGAGTTAAATAAATTGTAATTGTTTTTAAGGTATTTTTGTTGGATTGGAGTTAAATAAATTGTAATTGTTTTTAAGGTATTTTTGTTGGATTGGAGTTAAATAAATTATAATTATTGTTATTGTTATCGAAACAATATATTTATTTTAGACTTTCTATTTCTTTTTTGATGATTTCGGGTGTGGCTTTTTTTTTCACTATCAGATATATCAAATGATGATGCCATTTGGTATGGTGGTAGTTGAATTGGCATATGTTCTCTTTAATTCCACCATTTTATATGGTGACAGTTGAACTGGTATATTTTTCATAAGTTCTCTTTAATTCCATTTTGAATACCAAGGAACATAGCCTTTTCTCTTAGAAAAAATATATTTATGTAATAAATTGTATTTTTTATTTAATAACATTTTTAATTTATAAACATAGTATTAGTTTCTATATATTTCAGAGTATCTAAATGTATTAGCATTTTTGTTTGTGCAAATATGCCTAACGGTTAAGAACATGTGCTCCCTCCTAGGAGGTCATAGGTTCAAATCCAAAGGGGGTAGGGTATGTCCCACAAACAAGGGGGTCTCATACACCAAA
Organism: Larix kaempferi; assembly: GCA_027924585.1. Classification (NCBI taxonomy): domain Eukaryota; kingdom Viridiplantae; phylum Streptophyta; class Pinopsida; order Pinales; family Pinaceae; genus Larix; species Larix kaempferi. Next base: position 7,545,077 of record BSBM01000789.1, on the reverse strand, counting down.
TTGGTGTCTCGCTTGGTAGTGGTCCCTTAAAAATATATTATTATTACATTATTATTATTATTATTATTATTACATTTCTATTTATATGCAAATCTCTTTTTCTATTTCTATATATGAAAGAGATGCGATTTTCACATCTCTCTTACCATATATTGTGTATGTATATAGAGGAGTGACAAGTTCCAAGTCATGAGAATTTTGAATCATTTTTTTATATGTATGTGCATGAGATTTTTATTTCTACATGTCTATAATTGGAGGACATACTGGTATTATAATTATTTGTATGAGTCTCCCTCATATTGCATTACACAAATCTCCCTCATAGTGGGTTATAGAATGCACTATTATCATGATGACACATTTTAAAGTTTTATCGGGACCACTATCACACCAATTTTGACCCCTTGGGTAAATCAACATTGACCACACTTTATACACCCACTGCATGCAGTATAGGCCAATTACATAACTCAACTAAAAGTTGAACTTTATGTTGACTATTCAATAGGTTGTACAATTGTATAGTTGCATGACCATAACATGGGCACATGAATTTTCCTTCATGAATTGAACAAACACATTTGGATTCATTTGACACCTACATGATGCACTTTTGTGATGCATTATTTCCTAGGTCACCTAATGAGCTAGATGGTAAGTACACAACCATACTAGGCATCCCTTTTTCATGAATGTAAGGGTTCTTTGCCATCCTTATGGCCAAATTAGTCACATGGGTTCCCATGATTAAATCTCGAACATTCACATAGGGATTGGTTCTCCTTCTAGCTTAGCTTTTGTTTATAGATATAAACCTCCACACTGCATATTATAGAACTTATTGGTTAAAGGGTTACAATATTGAGATTTTGGTAAAGGGTATTGAGAAAATGTTTGCTTCCACTTACATATTCTTTGTGTTTTCTTACACATGTTGCATGTTTTTCCCTGCAAAATGCCATTGCATAAAAGGAATTGTCATCACATCAGATATAGTATATTGGAGGAATGAAACAACCCTACCACTAAGAAGGAATGGAGTAAAAAACTGTAATTTTATCCTCAAGTCATGCATTTTATGTTTTAATTTATCTCCATTACTGATAATAAATAGTTTATTCTTTTCTCTTACAATATTCTTTGAATACATTCCAATCCATTATTTCTATGACTTATTACTTTGTATACATGCTTAGGGGGTAGATTTGGATATCTTTATTTTATTGTTCACTCACATTTGTCCACTCCCATTTCTATTGTTAATTGAGATAGGTTTTTGGTACACATACATATGAAATGCCCATACATAGATTGACAATTCCATTTGGAGGAATGCAAGTTAATAACTACCTCTCATGACATGTCATGTCCCTTTCCGGATGGCCACAATGGGGACAAATTATTAGCCTATTTAGTTATCGCATGCTATAGTCAAGATAGAAGGGAGTTATTTAATTATTAAATTGTCACCTAGGCTTAAATGTGTTTTATAAAGTGACAATTAATAATTAATTCCTAAGTGACTTTATAAAATTCACTTGAGTTATAAAGTGATGCAAAAGTGTAAAAAGCGGTTCAAAGTGAAATTAAAAGACAAAAGGGGTCATGTTCTCCATAAAGTCAATTTTTAAATATTTTAATGAGAGAACTGGTCAAGGGAAGTTGAAGAGTCACAAAAGGTCAATGAGAAAATATAAAAAGGACATGAGAGCTCATTCTCCCTACTATTGTCTATTGCATTTTTGAAAACTAGAACTCTTGAGCTTAAAGCTTCTCTTGGATGAAACCTTAGGAGGAGGAAATGGATTCGATAGTGAGACAATCTATCCTATCCAACTATTGAGGAGAAATCATCTCAGGTTTCTCATGTGATCTTCATTGCTGTCATATTTTACTTAGCATACATTTCAGTTTTGGAGTATTTTGGGGAAATTTTATGAGTTTGGAGGTTGGGCGCATATGAGAAGAAGTATCCATGTGAACAAGAGAATATCAATGTTGCTTTTATTTCAGTCTTAATATGCACAAGGAGGGCGCAACCAACATTCTGAACCTAGCTTCTATAGGAAGGCGCACTGGAGGTTATGATTGGTTTTCGGAAGGGCGCATACACTGGCTATGGAAGCTTCATCTCTACTATCATCAATCTTTTCTACTATGAAGGACGCATACACTCTCAACTGTCAATGATGAAGGAAATGAGCATCTCTTATGAGAGTCAGATTTACATCACCACCTGCTGCTAATTAGGGGTAGCCATTCAGCTTAGTAGATCTAAGACTGAAATTGATGTTGTGGTCCGTTTGGTTTTATTTTTATGAATGTTGTTATGCATTTTGCATGGTTAGTGTTTAATGCGAATAAATTGGGAAATTTATCAATGTTCACTTTGTGCTTGGCATTTCATTTAATATCACTCGATCATTATCCATGTGTTATTCCTCTTATAAAAAAAAGCGACATTATCCTATTTTTCTGTAGAATCTTACTAGCTCTCGGTTCTTAAAGATAGCCTAATTTAGTAAATACTTCTACTTGCAAGTATATGTATGGGATCTTAATTTTTTAGCCTGCGGGTATCATAGTTTTAGATTTTGTTAGACACAAAACAAAAAGATTGGTAATTTATAGACTTTGATTTTCAATAATTCATATTTTTATTCACAAGAATGTGTCTATGGGCAAGTAGGGAGATGATTGGAGTAAAATAAATTTTATTTTTTTTAAAGATATTTTTGTTGGATTAGAATTAAATAAATTGTAATTGTTTTTAAGATATTTTTGTTGGATTGGAGTTAAATAAATTTTAATTATTTTTAATTTTAATGAAACAATAAATTTATTTTGGATTTTTTGTTTCTTTTTTTGATGGTTTGGGGTGTGGCTTTTTTTTTTGTCACTACCAGATATATTAGATGATGATTATATGTTTTCTTTAATTCCATTTTGAATACCATGGCCTTTTTCTATTTGAAAAAAAATATTTATGTAATAAAATTTATTTTTTATTTAATTAGTTTTTTTAATTTGTAAATGTAGTATTAGTTTCTATATATTTCAGAGTATCTAAAAGTATTGCATTTTTGTTGTGCAAATATGATTTAAGTTTTTATTTATATGCAAATCTTTTTTTCTCTCTATATATGAAAGAGATGAGATTTTTACATCTCTCTTACCACATCTTGTGTATGTATATAGAGGAGTGACAAGATCCACGTCATGAGAATTTTGAATCATTTTATTATGTATGTGTATGATATTTTCATTTCTACATGTCTATAATTAAAGGACATATTGATATTATAATTATTTTTATGAGTGTCCCTCATATTGCATTACACAAATCTCCCTTATGGTGGGTTATAGAATGCACTCTTAGCATAATGACACATTTTAGAGTTTTATTAGGATTGCTATCACACCAATTTTGACCTCTTGGGTAAATCAACATTGACCACACTTTATACACCTGCTCCATGTAGTATAGGCCAATTACATGCCTTAACTAAGAGTTGAACTTTATGTTGACTATTTAATAGGTTGTCCAGTTGTATAGTTGCATGACCACAACATGGGCCACATGATTGATTCTTCCCTCGTGAATTGAACAAACACATTTGGATTCATTTGGCACCTACATGATGCACTTTTGTGATGCTTTATTGCCTTAGGTAACCTAATGAGCTAGATGGCAAGTACACAACCATACTAGGCATCCATTTTTCATGAATATAAGGGTTTTTGGCCATCCTTACGGCCAAATTAGTCACATGGGTTCTCATGATCGAATCTCAAACATTCAGATAGGGATTAGTTCTCCTTCTATCTTAGCTTTTGTTTATAGATATAAACCTCCACCATGCATATTATAGAACTTATAGGTTAAAGGATTACACTATTGAGATTTTACTCAAGGGATTTGAGAAAATGTTTATTTCCACTCACATATTCTTTGTGTTTTCTTACAGATGCTACATGATTTTCCTTGCAAAATGCCATTGCATAAAAGGAATTGTTGCTAGATTAGTATCACGTTAGAGATAGTATATTGGAGGAATGAAAGAACTCTACCACTAAGAAGGAATGGAGTAAAAAATTGTAAGTTTATCCTCAGTCATACATTTCATGTTCTGTGTTAGGAAAGTGGTCAGTACTACATGATGAATAGGTCGACGCTACACAATTCGATGACGAAGCAACGGAAGATAACATGGGGCTAGGTGGTCCAACCGACACAAAAGTGGATTATGTGGCACATATAAATGTGGTCGATGGTTGTCGCAGTCTAGGTAGCAACAATGACACATTGACAGTGCCAACCCAAGTATCCCAACCATCATGGATGGCAGATGCCATGATGAAATTGAACAAACATATTGGCGGTTCCACTAACGATGAAAGCATGAACATGCCTTCGCAGCCGACAACCGTCATACAAGATGAGATTGTCCATTTTTATGTTGATGGTGGGTTGATAGAAGAACCTAACATGGACAACCAGGATGCAGTCGAATAATATACTGCAACAGAAGAACCTCTCATAGCAGAAGAACCACTGCCAGGGAACACACCAAGGCTTGGCCAATTACTAAAGTTGCCAGTGGAGAGACTGTCAACGCAAGGAAGGCAAGGAAAGACATACATTCTCCGATTGGGCCGGAGTTCACAACTACTCACTTTAGAAGAGTACATAAGCCTCTTGGTTGAATTTGAACAAAAGAAATATGCTTTGCAGGAATTAAAACAAAGGAAGAAAGATCTTGCAAAGGAAAAGAAGAAAGCAAGGATGATTGTAGTTGGACATCGGGCACAGGAAAGGATTGCAAGAGAGGCTAATCGACAAGAAAAAGAGCACCAGAAGCAGTTGGAAAGGTAGGGAAAGGATGCATGAAAGGTGCAACAGATGAACCAAAAATATGTAAGAGAAATGGAGGAAAGGAATGTGATGGTTGATACTACAAGAAAAACCGATGAAAGGATCATCATAAGCATTTGCAAACAGTGCACGATTCTACTAGGATCTTATTAACATTCATATACCCCGCTATAATCGGGTAGGCTTACACCCCCCCTCTATTCCTACTAGTGCAGGGGCCCATTCTATGTTATCTTATCCAACACCAACAATTATTCCAGGGATCCCAAGCACAAGTCAGGCCTATGGCTATTCAATTCCTCCTTGGTTGCAAGGAGTAAATTGGCCTCAATCTGTTTCCACCAGCCCCACCCATCCTAATCAAACATGCTCAGTAAGGTCACCCTACTTGTCTCAAACTGGAAACCCGACAAGAAATGATGGGGAAGGTGACGAACCTCTTGAAGAATAGGATATTTGGTGTATAGGCTTACCAAATGCTATTTTGTTTTCAAGGCATTTTCTTTTTTTGCAGCCTCAATCAAGCATGATGAGGGCTTGATACACTAGTACAAAATGAGAGATAAGTGACAAAAAAAATGACCAAAATCCGCATATAAATGACCACTTTTGAGTTGGTGACCACTGGTAGCAAATTGGCGGTCATATATCACGTGACAAAAAATGTGGTCATATTTAGCTTGGTCATTTATAGCTTATCTTGTGGTCATATATTTGGTCATTAGTTTGGTAATATATTTGGTCATTATGACCACATTTTTTGTCACGTGATAAATGACCACTAATTTGCTACTAGCGATCGCCAACTCAAAAGTGGTCATTTATATGCATATTTTGGTCATTTTTTTTGTCACTTATCTGTCATGTTGTACTGGTGGTCGTTTATATGAAAATTTTGGTCATTTTTTTAGTAATTTATCTCTTTTTAGCGGTTCATAATATAAATAGGGCACGAAGGAATCGAACCACCAACCTCCTGCCTATAAAGAAGGTGCTCTACCATTGAGCTAGCACCCTTAAATAGAATTCATTATGGGTCGTGCACCTTGCAGTTATTAAGAATGATCTATATTAGAATTTAGAGTGGATTTGCTGTGAATAATTGGGAAGCTTTCTTTGTTTATTTAAATCAGAAACAAGCAAATTCATAGTGATGAGTTATGAGTAGTCTCTACAATGTTTCTTGATAATAAACATCTGCAAATATTACAACTAGTGAATTAAGTTGTTGCTCTAGTGGTGCATTTTTTACTAGCATTTAACAACATGTAACACTCAAGTAGCCCATAAACATGTCTTCATAATCCTATATGCAGGAATAAGTTCATGCCATGTCGTGTTAAAGGTTTGCTCATTCAAACTCAAATGGAAGGAAGGAGGAAAATTAAAATCTTCAATATCAAGCATTTTCATATGTGGGCTTCGCATGTGCCATGAAAGTGAAACAAGATATGTTGTGTTCATTCAAACTTTCAAACTCTGATGGTAGCAACAGGAAAATTAGAATCTTCAAGATCAACCAATTTAATATGTCGGTTTCACATGGTGCCATGAAACAGGATATGCTGTGTTCATTCAAATTTTGATGGTAGCAATAGGGAAGGCATGTTTCCAAGGCTATTCCATTTGCAAAGAGAACCAAATATTGTTATTAGAATTTTGCATTAAACAGGCAAAGGAATAAAGATCAAGATTTCATGAATCAGAATGACAACTTAGCCTTGCAAGACATCAAGTATTTCAATCCACAACCTTATTGGTATTATATGAAGTCCCCTCCTTCAACTTAAGGACATCCTCCAGAGTCCAGATTAAGGAAACAACATCTTTGGATGGATAGTTGCAATGAGAGATAAAGATATAACTGTCTGCTATGGCATTAATTTGATTCTTAGTTATTTTTATATACATCAAAAGGAAGGTTGGTCTGAGATGGTCATAGCCTAGACCTGAGATATATAAAGCAATGATTCAACTATGTATGCAAATGCTCCATCCAAATAATTGTTGTTAGAAAGATATAAGTGTGTTAATCTACCCCAAACAAACAAAAAAGTGTCATGCTTTTGCAACAATAGTATGAGCCAGTTCAAACTATTCCTTTCAACGAATCCTGCAATCATAACACTAGGAACTTTGTTTTGAGAGACAAAATATTAGGTAGGAAGCCAAACACAGAATACCACAAGTTCCCAAATGACCATGTTTTTTCATAAAAACTCTCCAAGCCAACTACATGGACAATATCAAATAACACCTTCCATGATTAAGAATGATTCCAAAGGCAACATGATTATTTTGATGTCAAACAGGAAGCAATCCAAGTATCAGAGAACTTTACATCATGTTATTCACAAACATTAACTACTCCAAGTAATTGATCAATAGTTGAATACACAATATATTCAAAATGATTCGATATTTAGATGTACAATGCTAATTGTAACATGGAAATTGTCTGAAAAAAGTATCAATAATATGACAATCACATCACTTCTACATGAAGGAAACTTGCAGTTTTACATCCTTTCGGTAATCAGATTGCATTGTGTCACCAGAAACATAAACTAGATGTTTACTAAATTTTAAAAGAAAAGCCTTCAGATCTAGAAGAAGACATGTGCAATAAAGCTACACACCTTTTCCATTTGCTGTGCTCAATTGGGTTCCAACTTCGAGGTTTAGAGACATTACAAGGGCCCACCGTTGCCTGCAATAAGAATCAAACATTTTATCAAGAAAGCATACTGAAGAAGAGACCACAAAATACTTTGATCCAATATTCACTCATATGATTCTACCAAATTTGTCATCTAACATTTAATCTAGATTATGGTTTGACTAAGGGTGTTCAAGAGCCCAGTTCCATTAACACATTGACTCTCCTAGTAAGGTTCCATGGGACAAGACCTAGTAACAAGTTACAACCATTTTGAGAAAATTGTTGCTCTTGATTATTTTCCCATATACTTTTTTAACATTGTATATTGAAATATTAGGACTTCCATATAAAACCTAGATTGATCTGTAAAGTATTGGGAAAGGAAGAAAAACAACTATTTGAAACTGTCCGATGTGGCCAGAGGCAGCACAAGGCCAACCAACATGGAACGTTGGAAAAACTACCTAGCCAAAAAACTGATAGTTGGCCTACAAATTTCCTGGCCAAGGGAGAAACACAAGGAGGAAAGAAAAGAGGCCATTATTCTTCCAACAGATTAAAAAAAACAGAGAAGAATTCCACAACCTAATGCTTTGGGAGACTCTTGGCATACTAAACAAATTCAACTATGGTTTGCCCCAGCCATAGTAAGTCCACTACCATACTAAACAAATTCAACTATGGTCTACCTCATCCTTAATGGTTGTACTGTTGTGAAGCAGAAGAACCAAACATCACAGTGATCTAGACTTTAAAAAGAAACATAAAAAATGGAAGAAAAGAGATGAGATCTTTTTTCTATCTATAAAAGGAGATTTTAAAAGGATAGAAGCAACCTATAAACATCAACAATTGCATAGGTATATGACAACATATTCCACAATGACACCAGAAATGAAATAATATGCCTTTCATTTATTGGTGAAGTTCACGAAGCATTAAGCCATCCAGTAGGGTTCCATTCTCGTTGTGGTATGCCCCACCCACAGGGCATGTCAAAAAGTGATGACAACAGGTGCAAGTCCTAAGAAAATTTGTAGAATAGATAGCTCTTAGACTTGACATAAAAGATGAAGGAAATCTGTCTAATGAGGTATGGTACCTAATGTCCAGGTGTGTTTCTCAAAGCAACTTTCAAAAAAAATTCCTTTGTCTTCTCGTTTCAGGCTTGACAGCCCGTAAGGCACACTGGCATTGGGAATAAGTTGATACCAAATAGGAATTTTATAATATAGCCTGACAACCTTTTGAGAAGTATCCCATGGTTAACTCCTTGGAAAATGCTTGCATTTGCACCAATGTTGCTCATCTTGCTTACTGATCAGCAAGTTGCTGACTGATTGACAGTCTTTCACGAAATACGAAATCAGGATGAAAATTTGCCATTTTTTGAAAAACTTGACAAATTCACTAGTTATTGGAAAAGCTTGCAAATCATGCAAGTTTCACGATTTCTTCTAAAAAATCAGATTTCAGGCATGTTTTTTCCTATAGACTCTAGAGTGCAATTTTTGGGGGAAGTTTTGTCATATCTACTCACTGATTATGATTTCATCTCTTAGAACTTCATTCCAGCATGCTGTTAGAGGAGAAACATGGTGTCATCCATGGAAATGAATCTATTTTGGCTTAGACGAAAATCTTCATCCCACTTTTTCAAAGTTTATTACACCCAACAAGCATATCCCAGGTCTGTTTTTGCTCTATTTTTGTATATTTCTACGACAATAATAGGGGTTTTCTAGTTATATCTATGGATTTTATTGCAAGAGATTTATGAAATAGTATTACTATTACTTTGTTGTCTAGTATCATTAAATTTCAAGGCTTATTTTTTCAAAAACAACCCACAATATTTTTTCCCCTAGGTTGCATTTATCTTCCTCCAACATAATAAAGGAATTGTACATGTTTTGGGCATATAGGGAGGTTGTTGAAGGGCAACATGGCAAGGTAAAACATAGGTTTTTCCCAAAGGTTCTGTACATAAGGATTTTCCATGTTGCATGCCACTTTACAATAATCCCCAACAAAGATGTTGAGCCTTGTTGAATTGTGACCCTAGAAGTTCAGCAACAATCTTTCTCAAGTTCAACTGTTCAAAAAGCTAAGAAGAGGAAGGAAAACAACCTCTATTGTTTGAAATTCTAGTGGGTGGAGTAACAAGGATACTTCCAATGATAGGGCCCCTTCTTCATCTTCCACTGTTGAAACCTCTACTACGTCTCTTGCTACTGAGAGTGTTATACAAATCCACTACCACATTCATGTACCTTTCCCATGCCCTCTCCTTCTAACCTCTATTGATACCATTTTCAATCCATGCACCAAACCCAATTCTCAAAGTATCAACATAGCAAGTCCATCATAACTCTTAATGAGAATAGAAGTAAACCATATATACAAGATATACCACAATTCACCCAATGAAATCTAGATCAGAATTATTGGGATAGACATGTCAGAATCATTGGGATAGACATGCATTAATTATCCATTTTCTTGAAGAAACAAATACTCATCAAATGCAATAAGACAATATTGGTTAGACAAGATGAAATAAAGCATCCATTGGATTAAGGAAAACCTACATAAGTAAAGAACACAAATTTATTAAATAGGCCAACAACTAGCTACTTTGAATATGTAGATTTTAGTTTAATTCAGTAAAATTTATAGTGACTTAAACTTTAAAAGAGACCATTGCAGAGTGTTGTGCAAAGTCACAAAGTCACGGATTCTAAATTCATGTTAACTATCTCTCTATACGAAGTGGGTCTATAACTTTTCAAACCTAAATATATCTTCATTACATTATTAATTAGAAGATTACAAGTTACCCTTATGTGGGATTATATCTATATGTCATTTAAAATGTACATAGAGTAGTTAGAAATTAGTCTTTTGCCATAGACTGAAATTGAATATAACCCCATCACAAGGTCTCTAGTACCAATTGCAACAACTAGTTTAGTCATTGTAATGTTCATTGGCTTTCAACAAACTTCTTCTGGAAAGCAAATAAAGGAGCTTTATTAGGCTTTGAACTTCAAATGCATATTTGTGGGTCTAATTGACCCACAAGGGGTGAACCATAAATCAACATGATTTCATGTTAATATAGGTAAACTAGCCCACAAAGCATGATAATATGTGCATATCTTGAGGCAATTGGAACCCTGGTGGGATGCTTAGCATGTATAGTTACACCCAATCACATTGGATAAATATCTATTTAGGAGAAGTTAAGACGGAACCTGCCCGAGTTCTCAAAACACCAAACTTGCATATATTTGATTTAGTAGAATATGTATCTTGTTGATTGCAATATAAATAGAATTGCACTAAGTATGGGATATGTTGTTTGTGAATACCATGGATAATACATTTCATGTGTGTTTTTTGTTAATTGTGTATTGGGTTCTAATTTGGGTCAGATGATTGCTGATATGTCAAATCCACTCTTGAACATGATGTGACAGATCATTGATCGTTTTGTTGAGGATTGTTTTGACCAGATAGGAATATACAAGCATATTCTAGTATGTATATGGAAAGGACTAAGCCAAACCTTGCTTCGTCTTAATGATTCCTTAGTTTCCTCAGGACAATACATCAAAAACTGGTAGTTGTATGCCATGCATCCTTAATGCAAGTGATGAATAATTCAGATATAATGCCCAAAAAATATTTTAATAATGGAATAACTAGACTATAAATGTTTCTTAGTAGAGGCATGATTAGGATGTTAATGGAAGTTGAATTAGTCTAGAAAATGTTCTCAGTCAAATATCATCAATTGATAACTTTTTAAAAATGAACAATTCTACATTATGCTTGTGTTTCTTCTAGAATTAGCAATTTCCGAAACATGTCATGTCCCATTATTTCAGTAATGATTGCTATAATAAATATATAGATGTTGTAGTCAAATATCAATTGATAACTTTTTAAAAATGAATTCTACATTATGCTTGTGTTTCTTCTAGAATTAGCAATTTCCAAAAGATGTCATGTTCCATTACTGCAGTAATGATTGCTATAATAAATATATAGATGTTGTAGTCAAATATCAATTGATAACTTTTTAAAAATGAATTCTACATTATGCTTGTGTTTCTTCTAGAATTAGCAATTTCCAAAAGATGTCATGTTCCATTACTGCAGTAATGATTGCTATAAGAATTAAATATATATTGGATGATCTCAGACCATAATAATCTAGTATTTCCAAGACAAAAAATAACATTACTGATGATATCTCTGAATTCCATGAAAACATGGCATTTTTATAAATTAAAATGGTGTCTGAAATTTGTAAATTAGCAAACATCATATCCCCTTGAATCAAGGCTTCAACAAATGGACCCATATAACAACACACAAAATTACCATAAAATATCATTGGAGGTTATCTTGGGGGTAGAAACTTCATGAACAAGCATTTAAAGCCATAAATAACTTTTGGTTTTATCAGGCTCATCATTTAATTATGGTAGATTCCCATACTGGTAGGTTATGATAGATGCTCATGTTGTGTGTTTCCCTGGTTTTAAATCCCTTACTTCTAACGCTCTCAGTAGTAAAACTTTGACCAAGACTTACAAGGATGTGAAACAATTCCTCATAGTACCTCTAAGAAGCACAAAAGATTGGCCCAAAAAAACTACTTGATTTGGTGTTCATGCACTACCATCTTAAGCTCTTCCACAAACAATTGGAATCAAAGAGTGATTAAGCCATTTGGCTAGATGGCATTGATCCAACATCACATTGAATCTTAAAGACAAAGGAGCCAACTTTCCAAGATGAGGACCTCACTCTGTTGGATAGTGACCCAATAGACTTGACAACATGGCAAGGGAATGACTTTCCATTTCATGAGCCTGATGGTTTTATGATTAATAATATCATCCTTTCTCATTTTATGCTAGAGTCCATAATCCATGCTGTTTAGACTTTGTACAATTGAACTTTAAATTCTATGTTATATAATTTTTAGATATTGGTGCAAGTAAATTATTTAAGATTTTGATGTTTGTTGTTCGATGTTTATGTCCATTATGAGAGTTGAATTTATTTAGTATTTACATGACGTTTATGTCTATTTTATAGATATAGTTTTATAGGTTTGTAATGAAATTGGAAATTCTTGATTTTCTTGTGAAATTGTAAATATTTTATGTATTTTTAAATATGCCAAGTTATTGCCTTGTTTTACAGATAGTGTGGCCAAGTTGATGAGTAGACTCTCCCATGTGCGTTTGATAAATCATTGTCCTCTTTGAGTCATGTGGCTTAGTAAAGAGGATAGGCAAAGAACTTGCAATTAATCAAATCCCAAATATGAAATCTAGAGACGAGTGATCTCAAGCACAACCAATTTTCAATGTTATTGCAAGAGAATTCCACAACATGTATGGAGTTGCAGTGTACCTCATCCTTAACAACATTAAGCTTGGAGAAGACACTTATGAGAAACTTCATCCATTTAGTGGAAACAATTCCCCATCCATATATCAAAGAAGGAAATTAGGGTAAGGTGGGCATACCATAGCCAAGTGCTCAGTTGAAAAGAGAATCACAGCTACCCAAAGGCAAGGCCAATGTCAGCAATATATATGAAATTTTGGATCTTTGATAATGCTATGGGTAGCGATTTCAAGGGGTTTCAATTTCTCTAGATGGTGTACCATGTTAGGGTTTTCAGGGAATCCAGGAAACCTATTGGACAACTTCAAACTCTATTGCCTTGGACTCTCACCAGTGAACCAAGAACCTGATGGAATTATCATGTTTTTTATGTATACATGCAAATGCCACATGGATAATTTGACTAATGTCCTGCAACCTTTCTTATGCTTTTAAAGAATCTGATCTGTAAAGTGCTCGAGTCATTAGTTATAGATTCAATTACACATATCCCCACTTCATCTACACATATTGAATCTCCAAATAATGAATTTGGTTTAGCTTTTGCAGAGACAACTGTAAAACCTTTTGAGGAGGTTGGATTCATATCCATGGAGTTATAGCTTAACAACTATAGGCAGTTATCACAAGTCAAAATTAAAATAATGTCTCCAAAGAAAAGCGAAAATCTCCATAAAATTTTATGACTATGGTTTTCCACTTGGAATCACCAATAATCCCCACAAGAACATTTTTCGTCCTGGAAATGATGGAAACAATGAGCATCCCTGACAATTATACCTCTGTCAACAATCTTAGAAATGAACTTGATAGATACATGGAAATCACCACACACACGAAGATTTTTTCCAATTTGGATTGTTGTCCCAGGGGGTGTTCTAAGGAGTCCAAAAGCAATGGCTAACTTGTCGCTATGATGGCTAAGAAGAAGTTCCTTCTGAACTTGTGACATTGGAATACCAAAAACACTTTAATGCTTTGAAGCAAGAGTCTCCTTTTTACTTGATTTTGTTACATGTATTATTCTTGACCTTAGATTTGATTTGACAGACCCTAAAATAAATGTGAACCTTGGTCTCCTTAGACAAGGGTTCTGCTAGACCAACATTAGAGGCAAGGGAAAAATGTTGGGATCCTAGGATGCAAGGTGATAATAAGGGCTCATAGAGATTGTTTATGGAGATGAACTTTGACTATTGAGAAGGAGCTTACTAATTTAGATGCAGCTATGGGCACTCACCCAAAGATATTAGCAGAGGCTCTAGTGACTATGATTAGGAGATGACCTATCTTTAAGAGAAACCAAAATCTCTATAGGGGTTGTTGGAAGACCTTGTATAGGTGACATACAATTTGGTAGTACATCCGAGTAGACAGTAAGTGTCCAACATAGGTTAGATGACAACAGAAAAGGATCATATAATCCTACAAGACGAAATTGAAGAAAGAGCTTTGGCCTTGATGATCATGTGTGTTCAACCTTTTAAATATTCATTATGATATTTAACTTTAGTATGTCAAGAAAATGGATATGTGCGCTTGCTTTCAAGTAAGTGGATGGCAGTAACTTTACTCTTATTGCATTTACAATGTCTCAATACTTTATGGATGTTGACTTCCATCTACAGGGCACTTGGTTATTATTTGAGGAATCATCTCACCATGCTCAAAGTTAAAACTACTATGACAATGATATGCACCATTGGAAATCGGTTGGATTGAAGTGTTTGCCTTTGCAGCATTGGATATTGTGGAAGAGATCATGTTGACATCATTCCTCCGTGTTTCAACAATTAGTTGGTAGAATGGTTTCAAATTTATTGCAGATAGTACCAGTACCATTATTTGAATTTTTTGTCATTTTTTAACGGTATGCAACCTTATGAATTTAGGAAACCATTGCAGAAAAAAAATCACTGATGTTGTTTCTACAAGGCCAAAGGGACAAACATTACAAAATTACAGTTGTCACAGCTGACTTGTGCAGAATGAAGGTGCTACTGCTATAGAATTAAACCACAAAACAAAGTGTTTCATTGGATTTGTTTCTTAATTTATGGTTTTGTGTATTTTCTAAGGTTCTATCGTATTTTATTAAAAGGGATAGCTGTCGGTCTTACGAAGTGTCCATGTGATCTGAGGTATTATCATTGAGATAAGTGTTTTATGTATTTGGCACAATCCCATGAAAGGGGAATCCCATGGAGGTAGAGTATTTTTTATGATGATTAGATCCCTATTAACCTTATCTAATGAAAGGATGGCCTTTCAAGGTTGTCCCTTTAAAAGTAAGGTCCTGAAAATCTTATCTGGTTTTGAAAATTTCTATGACGTCTTGCGCTGGCTTTAACTGGATTGGTCCTCGATCAATCCTGGAGCAGCCAGATAAGGTCCTGCAACTTGTCCAATCACTAGCTTTATGGGTTGGTCCTAGCTAGATCAACCTTGGAGCAATTAGGAAAGGTCCTGTGCCAGTGGTACCAAGTTGGGCTGTTTGAGTCCTGACACAATTTTTCTTAGTTGGTCCTGGTCTTACCATATCTCTGCTTGGGTAAGGTTATGACTCACTTTCTGGTCTGGATTTTATTTTTTTAATGTGCCCCTTATTATACTATTATCATTGGCATCATACAGTTTTTTCAATATTGTCGTCATAATGTCAGAAAATAACAAACAAAACAACCTAAATTACTCGCGCACACTTGATTCAGTGGTTTCAAACATAATCCTAAACCGCATGCCAAGTGAAACCTGGGTACCATAGATTGTGTTGTTGTATTTAGACAGAGGAATGAAAAACTTTGAAGGGATTTCCCTATTGTAGAGTACAACAAAGAAATCATCTAAAATCAACTTTAATGAAATCAACCACCATAAAAATCATATAATTAAGGCACAATGAAATGGAAAAGGAAACACAAGTAACCTTGGATTGTAGAAAACAATAAATGGGCTATGGTTTGAAGCAGCATGAGCTGCAGCAGCAAGAACACCAATATGCATACTGTCACTAGACATGACAGATGATGACATAGCTGCTTGTTGCCGATTTGCACACCTTATACCCAGAAGTAGTTGTGATTTTTCATCCCTGTTCATATAGTAAGGGGAAAAAATGTGAAACAAGGTCAGTCACAGATAAACATAAAAAAGAACCTAAAAAAAATCAAATATACGGACATGTTTGTATTCATTAAATTAGACAACATTATTGCTTACTATGATGAGAACAACAACATCATAGAATGCAATTGAACCCTCATCGTTGCGCTTCCTGGAGACACAAACCCTCATCCTCCTGTGCATGCTCCTAATGCCCCTGATCCATACAGCCTTGTTTAGCTTCACATCAAGCCTCATGACCTTGCTTTCAGATTACCTAGAATCTGAAAGCAAGAATCTAGTCTTGCTTTTAGATTACCAGCTCATCATGATCTTGTCCATTGATGTTGATACAATGCTTTGTGATAGTACTCAACATTCATTTTTTTCATGAATAGAGGTATTCAATGGAGGATGCCGCTTTTATCGATTAAACCCAATATTCATGCCCCACCAGAAGTGACTCCAGAGACACTTGTCATATGATTGCACCTGACTTAAAAATAGGCCCTTCAATAAAGGCCTTTAAACTAATGCTTTGCATATTCCTGGTCTCTTTAGGGAAATATTAGTTGTTGCTTCTATATACGGAGATTAATGGCTGGAAAGAGTCAAATGTGGTCCTAGGGATTGACTTAATACCCCTTACGCATGGATTCTCCCTCCTCCTATTGATTCATCCCTAACAAGTAACAATACAAACTCTAGCCCTGATTTTGAATAGAAAATCACTGAAGTGTCCCAGAATAACATCCTCTGACCCACAAATATGCCTAGGTAAATTTGTGCGTTAATACAGTGGCAGTGATTGTTTGTTTTCCTGATCAGTCTTATCCTGAAGTTCCTTAAGAAGGGCACTCAAGAATTTCTGATAGCTAGAATCTTTCATCTTCAAGTTCTGCATCTCCATAGCAGATAACGCTTCTAGCTCCAGTTTTCATTCTTCAATGAGCCAAAAGATCTTTTATTTCCATCAATATTTCCCGCAAGTTTAGATCAACGTCCTCTCGCATCTCCAATCATTGCAAATGTTCTTGATCTGTCGTCTTTATCATCTCACAAAGCCTGGATAGCAACCTCACTTAGCATTTATCTCGAGGCACCCTATCGTCATTATCTTTTTGATAAATCTTGTTTTATAGGGTCCCATGCATAATCCCACCTTTTCAGGAGTACTAAAAATGATATTATATATATATTAATAATTCAACATTTAATTTAATCTCATTTTAGGCGGGATTGATCTCTTCTTTTCATTCAAGGCAGTTCGAGAAGGGATAACAACAAAGAGACGAGTCAGGGGATTTTCATTCTAATTGTAACGACGGGTTCACAATCAACCTGAAATGACAATAACTCCCGGGTTTGAGAATCCACCAATATGGCCTACTGTCAATATTGTTCTTTGCAAAGTGCTTGTCCATATAGTAGTATAACTGCCATATGTTCACCTAATATGCCTCAAAAGACATGGAATGTTTTGGATTCAATGCAAAATCGATGTATGGAATGTTAAAGACACGGATTAAACCCCATTATACATGCATTGGATATCAAACACCACAAATTACAACCCAATATCTTCCAAAGCGAGGGTTTCAATTCAATTCAGTTATATCAACTCTAAATTTTCAAAATTCCACACTTGTGTAGCCCAAATAACAGCTAAATCAGAGTATATCTCCAAAATACATGAGAAAGACAACAATTTACTCCCTGAAAATTTAAACAAACAAAATATCTACAATCTTTACAAAATGCTACAAAATCCACTACAAATCCCCTTCACCGCAAATATTTTTGGCCAGTTGGATATCCTTGGGCGTGATAGGAACCATTTTAGCATCAATACCACAAATTTGTATCCTCAAATAACCCCACAAGATAGGCCTTGATAGCCTCCTGCAACGCTAGAAGGCCATGGCTCTGTAAGCACAAATCTGTCAGAAACAACAACATATCGCAAAATATTTAGAGGGTAAAAGTTTAAAAAATAAACATGTCAAAAATTCACAAAAATAATCAATAGGATGCCATGGACATTCCTCGTATTGTACAAAGACAACTGAATAACTTAGCATTAGCACATTTCCGTCGCATGATAAAATACAAAGAATCTGTGATTCAGATCTACGGAACTAAGCCATATTTATAAGTTAAAAAACAATTGAGGCACCGAAAATAGTTGAAAATCCAAGTGTGAACCACATAAATTAATCAACATTTTTTGTGCTTAGAAAGATTCGGTTTTTTACCTTGCTTGGCGCTTCCTGAGTTAAAAACCCTAGTAAAAATCTTGGTTTTTCTCCAAATTTGGCTAAACAATGCTGAAAAAGTGTTGAAAGAATCTAAATGCCTTCATCGCCATGATGATATTCTCTGGGTTGGAATTTTGATCTCCTTGTAGCATAAGCATTCATTGTGTAAGGAGTAGAGCGGTATGAAAAAAAACAAAGATCGCCCAATATGTTCCGATTTCAATAGCCCTTCTAAAACTTTACAAACATTAAAGAAAATCTATTTAATCAGTTTTTAATATAATATATAATAAAATATATTTATATATTAATAACATATTATAATAATATTATATATTAGAATCATGGTAACTCCTTTTAAAAATAATTTAACAAAAAAAGAGGATTTTTTTTCTTTTCAAAATGGAGAATATTGATGATTTTTTGCAAGGGAGAGACCTAAGGGGAACTTTAGAACTTTCCAAACTTAGGCACGAGGAGAACCATTATAAATGGATGCACATGGAGAATTAATGGAGGTTGTGAAATTGACAATTTTTAGCTAACATGATGCAAAATACATGAACTTGCCGAAACTTTAACAGACTGTCGAAAGGGCCAAACGATGATGGTTTTGTTCAAATAAAATATGAATATGACCAATATGATGAGCTAAACACAATGACACCAAATTCACAACATGATAATGTTGAGAGGAAAAGACAACAAATATCTAAGACTCGACTCAACCACCGTATGGTGATGCAACTTGGTTGATCCGTCGAAGAGATAATGCAAAAGAAAAAATGGTGAAATAAGATATGGACATGATAAACACATCAAACGGGATGTAATTGTATAGATGAAATGATCTTGCAAAACATTTCAGTAGGTTTTCCTATGGAATCATGTTTCGACACTAGCTCGTGTCTATGAAGCCATCTACAATGTTACAATTTACTAAATTTTAACACTGCAGATGGATTCGGAGACAGGGTCTCCGAATCCATCCGCAGTGTTAAAATTTAGTAAATTGTACAAATTCATTATCAAAATTTTAATTTTCCATTGTCGGAATGACACAACTAAAAATGACCACATAAATGACCAATTGTTATGTGGTCATTTTTAGTTTAATTCTTATCTCGTGACCAAATTGGTCATTTATCTTGGTTATTTTTAGTTTAGTTCTTATCCCATGACCAAATTGGTCATTTATCTTGGTCATTTTTAGTCAGTTCACTTAAAATTTCTCAATTTTGGTCATTTATCCCTTGAAAAAGTTGTGGTGACCAATTTTTTTGGTCGCTTGATCACTAATCTCTCATTTTGTACTAGTGATATAACCTAAAACCTAGGTGATAGTTTTCATGCAGACTGTAAATCCTAGGCATTAACATCTACTACAAATAGAGGCATTGTATTTGTATTTCAGTACTATTAATATAAAGTGTAGTTGTTTTATTATAAATGAGCAGGTTTTATTTGTTTTTGTTTGTTTCCATTATATGAATGTTGACCATTCCTTCATGCCTACAAAACACAACAGCTACAAAATCACAAGAACATATTAAGGAAGCGAACAACACAACCACCTAATAAAGGTAACCATAACACTCACTCTAAAAAAAAACATAAATTGGTATGTATGGTATCTCTCTCACTTGCATTTTTAGTTTGTTTCATAGTGTTAGTTTTGATGGCTTAAGTTTACTGTTTTAAGTCACAATTTGCTTGCTGCCTTCTTTTATTTTAATTCTATGGATAGCAATAGGTATCTGGCCATTTGCAACTTTGATCTTACATGCACAAACCAGCCAAACAACACTTTGAAGTACGATATCTAATTTCCACTTAAACTCAAATCCATAAACAAATGAACATGCACAAACTAGCCAAACAACAACCTTAAGTACCATCTCTAATTTCCACATAAATTCAAATCCATAAACAAGTGAACATGCACAAACTAGCCAAACAATAGTCTTAAGTACCATCTCTAATTTCCACTTAAACTCAAATCCATAAACAAATGAACATGCACAAACTAGCCGAACAACACTAATAAGTACCATCTCTAATTTCCACTTAAACTCAAATCCATAAACAAATGAACATGCACAAACTAGCCGAACAACACTAATAAGTACCATCTCAAATTTCCACTTAAACTCAAATCCATAATTAATATTGAGAAAAAATCACTCCATTAATTGTATCAAATTCTTATAATGTGTCAAATGCTTAAACTGTATACCAACAAATGCTTAAACTGTATCAAAGCTCCTGCATCAGTTCACTACATATGATTGCAAAGCCATCAGGAAAACAAAGACAAACATTCACACTAAACGAGGGGCCATGCCAAATTTCATATCCACAATATTTTCTTCTTTTGCAACTTCAAACACTAATATAAAGATGAATATAAAGTTCAAACACCTACTGCTACAAAATTACCAAAATCATAACCAAAATCTTATTACAATATTGCTCCCAATAATCCATGCTGCAATAATCTAGGCTAGGACATACCAATAATCTACAATAATCTACAATAAGCATATCCAGAATGCATAACAATATTTCTGCCAACATTGAAAGCAACCAACATTCATCCACACAATAAGGCATAACAATATTTCTGCCAACACTGAAAGCAACCAGCATTCATCCACACAATAAGGCATAACAATATTTCTGCCAACATTGAAAGCAACCATCATTCATCCACACAATATCGCATACCATGCCAAATTACAAAAACCCTCAACCACCACATTTGCAAACTATTGACCGCATATGCCTAAAAAATATTCACGAATAGAAGCCAAAAGCCAAATATAAGCTGCATAAAAACAAAGAATATCATACAAAACCCTCCACTGCCAACCCTAAACAAAAAATATTTTAACAACTATATAATTAGCCAAAAACAAACAGGTGGAAGCCAATTCAGGAAAAGTTCTTTAGTCATGTTTTTTTTTACCCTGTCCCAAATTACAATCATGCAGAGCCAGAACCATAACAGTGTCAAGCATACACACTGTCCTTAGAACTAGAGACACCGAACATATTTCAACAAGTTGAAAATGGTCAAAAGTAACCAAAACCACAATATACAATTGTAGACTTTGTTCAACATGCCATTTTGCCACGGCTACTCCACCATAAAAAACCAGTAACCAAACAGGGTCCAAAAAACATAACAAAACTCACCCATAATCGCAGTTGCAAACATACCCTGCAAACCTCCTCACAACCAGATAAATCCACCATATTTTTTTTCAAACATACCCTGCAAACCTCCTCACAACTAGAGAAACCCTAAAAGCGAAACAACTAGACAAAACTGTGCCCGAAACAGCCAGACAAACCTACTTATGAGATACAATTACAATACAACCAGACAAACACAAGAAACCACAGAGAAACCGGCCAAAGGCTTAACGAAATCATCCCTGAGGAGGTGTGGAGTGTTAAAAAACACTGTCGAGATGCTAGTAGGAAACCCTACCCATTCCAGGATGAAAAGCCGAGGCCCTTCGAGGATGCAGAGCCGAGGCCTGTCGAATGAAAAAACTACCGTCGCTAACTTCCTAGACCCTGTAGTTGGCACAGGAGCATGCAGGGACTAATCCGCTCACGACCGCCAACAAGGAGAGAAACACAGAAGAAATCCCCTGCCGAGCAAAGCCACCAGAAGAACAACGCCATAATTTGAACCAAACCGAACCTAAATGTGAGGAATGCCGCCCAAAACACCAAGCAGGGTGTGTAGTGTGAGGTTCAAAGGGGCTTCGTCCATGGGGATGCGGCGTAACACCGTTCATAGAGGACTGTGCAGGAAATGGAGCCCCGACGGACCAGTAATGGGGGTGGCAGAACGACCACACACTGACCCCAAGAAAGAATGCACGGGTGGTGGAGCTGCCCCGGCAAAATGGAGAAAACCCTAACCCAAACCTATTAAAAACCCTAAAAAGTTATGCGTCCACCTTCCTGACATGCAGTGCTAGTTGTTGGGTGTGTGTTGTACCAAAAAGTGTGGTCGCCATGTGTCCTCTGATGTGGCAGAGTGGACCTCGCACCACAATTGGCGTCCCTCCCCTATGGTGAAAAACAAAAAGGATATGTTAATGGCCTCCAAATTGATCCATTTGAGCATATAT
The DNA here is from genome assembly GCA_027924585.1 of Larix kaempferi. Taxonomy (NCBI): domain Eukaryota; kingdom Viridiplantae; phylum Streptophyta; class Pinopsida; order Pinales; family Pinaceae; genus Larix; species Larix kaempferi. Next base: position 7,522,592 of record BSBM01000789.1, on the reverse strand, counting down.
CTATTATATAAGTCAAATCTTTGATTCTGGTCCCATGCTCCATTATTATGTTCCTACAAGTGACGTATATCAATCAACACAATTGGTGGGTTGGATTAATCCAATTGTATAGGAGTTAACTCTTTTTAAAACCAAATGTTTTTATATATTTACAATTTTTAATATTAAATCATTTTTTTTTAATTATTTGTTTTGTAATGGTGGGTTGGATTAATCCAACCGTATAGGAGTTAACTTTTTTTAAAACCAATTTTTTTTATGTAGTTACTTTTTTTAATATTAAATTATATTTTAAAATTTTTTATTTATTTTGTAATGTTGATGTTGGCTTCATTTTGTGTAGCTCAGGCATGGCTAGTAGAGGCAACCTCATCAGTACAATATAGTTAGTACTTCATCGATCATGCAACACCATACGTATCATACTTTCCACCAGTATACACAGTAGCACAGGTAACAAATGGGACTCGAGAGATAAGAAGGAATGTGCAACACACAAATTGATGCCTATTACCGATCACCATAGTACCTAAATGAACCGATGAGGGGGTTTGATTCCTCCTTTGAATCAAAACCACTCCCTCGTATCGGAACCAGGTCACCCACATCTCCAGTTGTATGTATATAAAGATTTCTAAAAGGCCTGCATTGTCCCATGAATCGGTTGAGAATTGGGATTAGAAACATATTACTCTTCAAAGTATCCACCATTGCACTTGACATTTATTTATCATGTGTATGCCCGTAATAAATAACAATCTGTGCAACCAACGGATGGGTGCATGCATTTGGGTTAATGCTAGTTTGATGTAGAGTCTACTCATTTTTTTCTTAGTATTATTGTCTGTAGGGATGATTGTGAGTATGTGACCCTCCTCGTCACAGTTTTCCTACAATGGAGAGACGGGGTAGGAAAAATCCATAACTATATGTGGTTTGTGGAGCGAAGTGCCATTATTCTAGTGTTAATGGTATAACTATTTGTCTCGTGTTATATTACTATTGGTTTCTATCGCCCACTACCACCCATCACTAGATATTCCTCAAACACATGTAGAATTTCCTGAAAATGTGGATTGCTTGCCTGCAAGATTTCTTGTGTATAGGGGCTGAAATTTCATTGGGATATGTTCGTCCATGGTTGAGGCTTATGTTTAGGAAATTCATTTTTTCATATTTTCCTGCGGAATTTTTCAATGCTACAATTGGTGTGCAGTGAGGGGACGCCATTCTCAGAGTTTGTACTAGGGGTTTGGGAGCCATCTGATGTGGGTGGCTGGGTGGCATGGGTTTTAGGGAAGTGGTTTATGTCCCTTGTTCATTGTTCCAACCGGCGTTAATTTAGTGCAGTAGTTAATGCAATTTTGTTCCTTTTATGTGAACTATGTTCCTCATTCATTGTTATTTGTGCATTTGAAGGAAATGGGGGAGGGTTGTTGGATTTTACCATGGGTTGGTTTCTATGGTCGTTGTTCATTCCATTTCTTGGTGCCAAGGCATCTTGTTGGTAGGTTGGGAACATTTTGGTCCTTTAGTAGAGGCAAGGTTTGTATATGGTTTGTGGTTTTTCTTTGTTAGGTCAAAGTGGAAAGTCAGGTAGCTTGAGCAATGGATAGTGGCTTGAGGGTGGAGGCAGATATAGGGGCACGGTTGTGAGGTAAGGACTTCGAATTTGCTCTGTTGTGTTTGGAAAAAATTTCATAGTGTGTATGGTAAAATTTCATAAGATTTATAGGTGTCTAAGGTTTGGGTTATTCTAGGGTTCAAGTTCATTGATCCAGGTGTGAGCAACCAATTTTCCCTTGCCAAGCTCCCATTTCCATTCTTTTTTCTCTGTATTGTGGACTTAGCTTTAGGTTCTTTTACCTTGGTTTTGACAAGAAGGAATGCAATGTGCCATGGAATTTTTATTTTTTATTTTTATTTATTTTTACTGTTATCAAATTTCGTTTGGCAGGTGAAGTGAAACTCGAACCATCAACTATACCATAAACTTTTCTGTGGAAGTCTCAATTGATGACAACATGTGGCTTGACAACACCATTCTCATTGTATTTTTTAGGGTAGGGATCTTAGATTTCTGGTTGTGGTCCTTGGTGTTTTGTCATCTTTTGTGTTCTTCTTGTGCTTTTTCCTGTATTGATCTATGTTGAACACTAGAAGGATTCTCTTTAGTGTTTTAGTCCTTTCTGCTTGGTACATGTCTAGGTCATGCTGCTTGAAGCAGATATAGTTGTAGGTCGAAACTTTTGATTTGATGGTTTGTAGAGTGACTATGCTAAATCATTGTCAGTTATGTTGGTTTGAGCAAATAGAGTCATAAGTAAGAGCATTTAGTAGATTGATTTGTAAGAGTACATTGTTGCAAGTCTGTCTAGGCTTATCTTAATGATTGTCAGAGGTGTTTTTTCATTAAAGTGCTTGTTGTTCTGTTTGTTTGTGCGCTTCACTTTCGTAAAATTGCTACAAGCATAAAATTGGTAATGAGCTCAGTGTTTCTTGGAAGAAGAGCAATTTTTAATGGATAGATAGAAAGAATTAGGATAAATATCTAGGTTATGTTCCTTGTGTTTGATCTAGTTGTAAGTGAAATCATTTAATGTGATGATTTGTAGAATGACTATGTTAAATGTTCTAGTAACTTAATGGCTGACAATTTATGTTATATTTTTGAATGTGCTTCTTGGTGATTTGTTAGCTATTGTGTGCAAGTAGTCAAAAATCAATATAAAACATGCTCATTTAGGGAGATAGAGTTGCAAGTAAAAGCATTTAATAGATTGGTATGGTCATGCTACTTCGAGCATATACAATTGTAGGTCGAGCATTCAATTTGATGGTTTGTAGAGTGACTACATTAAATGTCTGAGTAACTTCATGCCTGTAATAATCAATGTTATGGTTTTGTGTTGTGGTGCTTGATGTTCTATTTGTTGTCCTATTATGAGAGATGTGTTTTTACAAAAAGGTGTATATTCTCGATGTTTTCTGTGGAGGAAGTAGTTGAAAATCATTGTCAATTATGTTGGTCTGGGAAAACAGAGTCGTAATTAAGAGAATTGAGTAGATTGATTTCTAAGAGCACTTTGTTGCATGCATGTATAGGTTTATTTTTATGATCATAGGAGTTGTATTTTCATTAAAGTGCTTAATGTTCTCTTTGCTTGAGTGCTTTCCTTTTGTGAAATTTCTATAGGAAGGAATTTGATAATCAACTAAGTGTTTTTTGGTAGATAAGATATTTTGTCATTTCCCCAAATTTTTTCTATGGAACACTGCATTAGACTAGGGGGATGCATTGGCCTAAGTCACTTGGTAATGTTGTGAAAAATTATCAAGTTGGTGTGTGTGTCAAATATTTGTATAGTTTGATGTCCAAATTGTGAAATGATGCAACATTAGGAAAAATTAGACAAGGAGGCCACATAAGGAGGTTGAGTTGAGCCCCACATGAGTTGTTACTCTTCCAAATGTGAATTATAAGGTGGAAGAAGACATCATGAAGGAATAATTTCAAATTTATAACTCCCTAGGCAAAAAATAACAAAGGGAAGGCACACTTGAGGAGGAGTAACTCCCAAGGAATCTCATGAGTTGGTTCCGGGCTAAAAATAACCAATGAGGGCACATTTGTGGATATGTTACTCCCAATGGTGATTTATGACACTGTGACAACATCTATGAAAACTTATGTCATGTTGTAGGTCCTATGTTTAGACAAGGAGGGTGCTATAGGTGAAGTTGGAACCACATGAAGGTGTAACTTCCCCAAACATTGACTATGCATAGCTAATTCGAATTTCCAAGTGAGTTAAAGTACTATTGGGTCAAATAACATTAGGAAAGGATGTAAATGTGTTCTAAGGACCCATTCTCTCATGAAAATAACATTTATTAATATTTTATTAAATATGCTTTGAGATAATTATAGAAGGAAGGGGAAGGGCCGAATGAAGTCCATAAGAATGGTGCAAGTCTATTGGGAGGGTTATTTTCGAAATTTTGATTTTGAATAGGAGAGATATTGTGGCTTTTCAATATTGGGATATGTGCCCCTTGCAATTGTAAACTAGTTTAGGTGGTGAAAGATTCCACCCTAGTTGGTAGAGAGGAAGAGATCACCCTGATCTCTTCATTGAGCTTCATTATAGTTGATTATTGAGAGGAGTCACATTCATATTTCTATAAATATTTTATTTCATATGTTTATGTCCATGTTTAGTAGCTTGTTCGATCTCTAGTTGGTGTGCTTGAGTTCCAGTTAGTAGAAGTGTAAATTTGTTGTGTTTCTGGGAGTGCAGTGTTGTGGTGGTTTCTGCTTGAGGAGGGCACAACTGTGGCTATACAAACTTCATGAAGGCGTTTTTAATGACCGAGTATCACTGATATTTGTCGAGGGAACACTGGAGAATTCATATCTCCAATGTGGGGTCGAAATATTGATTGTGGAGAGAGAAACAATGAAGCACATTTCGAATTGGAGCATTATTTTCCCCTCTCTTTTCTCTATGGTTATCTAGCAGCTATTTCTCTCCATTCTGTAGCAGATATCTCATGTATTTTCATTTATTTTTGCATCCATTGATGCGCTCTCTGAAAATGTCCCATTTATAATAAAAATCATAGTGCTTTTCCTCTTATGTTGTTCCATATTCAAGCATGGGGTTAATCTATGAATAAATGGTTATCTATGAGCATATATGTTTGAATGTGGTTGTATAAACTTAATGTTCTGATCTGAAACCTTCATATGAATCCCTTGTGTCTATTATAAAGTCATTAGGATTTATTTGAGTGTGTTTGGAAGCATTTGGGCTGGGTTTGGAAGTTCTATAGTTGTGGGTGTTCTTAATCATGTGCCAGTGTTAAGTGGGTCGAAAGTCATCTTATGGTTCGACCATTTATGAGTGTATATGGGTCGTGATACCATTGTGTCGGGAGTGTTGTTTCCATTAGGAAACACTTTTAATTTCACTCAAAAAGGTTTACGTATGCTTGAATTATGATCATTTTATTGATCCTCAAAAGACAAAATCTTCATCCAAAAACAATAGTTGTCGGAGACTTCAATGCCACAATCTCGGGGGAAGAAACGCGGGGAGGTTCCAAGGTAAGAGACCCATTTGGGGAACACCTCAAATATTTGATGGCCTCTTGGGATCTCACAGACATCAAACCAAAACAAGGCATATTTACGTGGAACAATCGAAGAGTTGGGCCTAGCCACATTGCAACGTGCCTTAACAGATTTTTGGTTAGAAGTCTCCTATTACACAACCCCTCTATCCCTTCCTCTAGAATATTAACCTCTGTTGTGTCTGATCATAGGCCTATTTTGTTGGAATTCCTTCTTCCCTTAAATATAGGCCCTCTTCCTTTTGAATTTCTCTCATCTTGTACAAGAGAAGAAGAAGTGTCAAATCTTGTCTCAAATGCATGGAAAGTCTTTATTCATGGTTCCCTCAGATTCATTTGGGAATCCAAACTAAAGGCAGCGAAAAAATATCTCAAGGAATGGGCCAAGAATAAACCCTCGACTGGGCACTTGAAGGAGACTGCCCAAATGGATCTTAAGGATATTCAAGACTACATGGAGAAGGGTGAAGTAACCGATTTCCATATAAAAAGGGAATGATGAGTTGCAGGCGAAAGTGCATCATTATGAAAGGAAAGATGAGGAGGAATGGAGGATAAGGTCCAGAAGTCCTTGGCTTAAGGCTGGAGATCAGAATACCAAATTCTTTCATAATCAACATACGGCTTTTCTCCATCCCTCTTTCCTTCATACGACTCCTTTAAGAAGGTTTCGAGCTCCCTTCAAGCTCGGCGATGGTGGAGAGTCCACGCGTCATTCCCATGAAAACTATTATTCTTCAAAGAGGACAAATGGCCTTTATTACCGACATTTGGCTCTAAGAGGAGTCTCGGTGTTATGAAGAATCTCGGATGCCTTCTTCCCGAAGAGGTAGCGGTGGTAAGCGTTTTATTAAGGGAGACCATCTCCACAAATTGCTCACCATGCAAGCAACAAGTGTTGATAGCATTAAAACTCCACTCCACTATCGATTTGGGCTTGGTTTCCTACCAACTCTAATTAAATTCTCCACTACTCCTCGTTGCCTCCTCGTGGAGTCGATAACCTGAGTTAGTTTGTCTTCCAACGGTAAGTCGAATTATAAGGGTGTTCTTCTTCTTACATAAAGGAAGAATACCTTCCTTCTTAATTTACTTTTGACACTTATGCAACTATATACGTAACCACATGTATCATACCTTTTAATAATATTTCATATATATGTTAGCAACCTTTATATATATATATAAGTATTATCACTAAATATAATTCTACCACGCATATCTATAAAAACATAAATATGAAAATTTCTCATCTTTTAGCATACTTAAAATGTTTACTTACTCGGAGCTAATTAGATAGGACTTTGTTTATATTTATATATGTATATAACTACCCAAAATTTACATTCATTCCATATGTATATCTATATTTGTATTGTTCCAATAATACGATACACATTCATAATCACAAAATTTACATTCATTCCATATGTATATCTATATTTGTATTGTTGCAATAATACAATACACATTCATAATATATTTTCATATTATTGTATAATATATATACAAAATTCTCCTCTTTGGAAAGTGTATGTATAGTTTACATAATTCTCATTATATCAAATTTTAAACAATAACATTATAAATAATTTCATCTCTTCTCTTTATATATATATATATATATCTATTTAGGTGAATCCTCCATTATCTTTTAAATATAGTTATAGACTTTAATAAAAGTCATTTAATCAATAGTTTTGCCTCCTCTCTTAGGAAGGTGCATATATATATCCTATTAACCCCTTTTTTAAAGGTAATAGTAGAAGTTCTTAGTATGTTCATAGTTAGTTTAGCTCCTTCTCCTAAAGCAGTATTTAGTTTAGGAAGACCCTATAACTTAACTCACATGGCTTCTAGCCATTTCCTTTTCTCCTTTCTCTAAAGTGTTTTGTTACTTATTATTTAGTCGCAATACCATCCTTGTTAACCATTTAGGCTTAAACTAAGACTTACAAACATAAAACTAGCTCGAGGTCCACTGGTGGGGCCTTGGCCTTGAGCTCCTCACCAGGGCCACTTACACAATTACAAATTCATTTACAAAAGTTATAATTATATTTACAATAAAATAATAGGGGTCAAATTGGAGGGATGTTACAATGCAAAAGAAATGTTCATACCTTAAGATATTCGAACATGGTTTGAGAGTTTTACGAAGAGGGCTATTGCAAGTTAATGCTGGCCACTCATGACGCATTAGTCGCAATGGACTTTTGGAAAAACAAAAATCTGAACGTCAAAAAGAAATATTAGAGCTACCTACACAACTTTTTGGAATATGGCGCAAGAAGATCAAACGTAGAAAATCGAATTACATTCCAGAATATATAAATATTATTTATGGAAATTAAGTATAACTCCCAAAAAATGGGGTTCTCCTAAGGTTGGTATGTTATTTTTTTAAGAAAATATAATGAATATGTTTGCTTTAGCCCTCTGGTTCGGTATTCAAA